>JANAVB010011798.1:828456-949649 GCA_029216955.1 Iris pallida
TTTCGCATACGAAAGATCTATTTGATTGAGGTCTTCGGTAGGGTAGGAGGGTTAGACTCCCAGTGCTACTTGCCCTCAGACTTGGGCTCTTCCTTTACATAGCCTCAATCTTGGGAGTAATTCCCTCCCTGATGAATGCCAACTCTTCTTTACCTCAACTTTTGGATCACCTCCTCCTTAACAAACGGTGACTCTTGTTTGATGAAAGGAGACATCATCTCCTCCTTCACATGGTCTCAGCCTTCGGTATAGATGCTGCAAAAATCAAAAAAGAAGATAGTCATATAAAGACAAAGAAGTGAATGGGCTCCTTTTTCAGCTATGCGACCTAGCCAGACAAAACCTATGCAGCCTAGTTTTGAGGGATACATGTCGACTTTAAAGAACATAACTCATGCGGCTCAGTCAGAGGCACCTATGTGGTTCATGCTGCTCAGTTTGAAGTGCTCATGAGGCTCAGTCATGAAGTACTCATGCGGCTCATTATGAGGCCCTATGCGTCCATGCTGCTCAGTCTGAATGCTCATGCGGCTCAGTCATGAAGTGTTCATGCAGATCAGTCTTGGGGCACTTATGCGGTTCAGGTCGAATGTGTAGCGCTTATGCGGCTCAGCCCATGCGACCCTATCAACAACACATGCGGTCCAAATGAGATGGACATGCATCGACCAGGCTTAAAGCACAGGGCGATATATGACAGGCCCGCGCATAAATATGTGTATGGCCATTCAAATTTTAGTCATCGTCTTCCCACCGTCCTACCCTTGATAGGGGTTGCACGTCGGGATGAATGGAAGGAGAGTCTGTTGTAACTACTGTTTCAAAATCAAGGGTAATTTTGTCATTTCTCAATTTTCCATAATTTTGGTAAGTTTTAATTATTTAATACTATTTTAATTGGTGTATTATGATTTTGGTGTTTTGCTAGTACACCCTAGAAACTGTTTAGCCTAGAGACTAACCTGACCACGGAGACCTAACCAAGTGTTTAGGTTAGCAAATTTCTATTTAGGCTAAGGGTATTTTGGTCATTTGGTGACTTTTAAATTATTATGGATTTTGGCCTTTTAGTAATGTGCTAATTGATAGTTAGGGCCTTAACCTAGAATTCCCTATCTAGAGGCTAATCATGGGCCTAGAGATTAGGTTAGAATATCCATTACATGACAAGGTTAGTAATATCTAGATATTCATAGTAAGATATTTACCATTGGGATATTTGAAAAGAAAGCCTTATGCCTAATTGAACCAATAGGAAGGCTTGGAATTGTGGACAAGCCCTAGCCACTCATCTACATATAGAAATAACCCTAATTCATCTAATGACCAGCATAAGTGCCCCCCTATTTAAATACTTAATGACACACCCTTGCCTCTTTTTAATTCAATAGAAACCCTAGTTTAGTGTTCTTCCCCGAAACACCCATTTCATCAAATCAAGTCCAAATTTAGTCTAGTTTTTTGCATTAGACTCCCCTACAGTAGTAGAAGCCATTGGAGGATAGCTAGCAAGGGTTTGGAAGCTTCGGGACCGTTGCAAATCGAGGAAAACATCGATACTAGGCCCTTTACATGATATTCCAACTCTCAATAGGTAACCTATCTACACCCATTAAAATCATGATTTTTCTTCATAGATGCATTCATTTAGGGTCCCCCTAGGTAGCCCAAGTTTGGTAGGACTTCGTGTCCGTTCGATACCCGTATCGGACACGTATAAGTGTTTTTAATTAGGTGTTGGTGAAATGTCCCAATGGATGATTTTAAACCAATTTTAAAACAAATTTCAGATTTTGGTAGCCTAATAGGTGGAGAATTGATTTGTAGATGATTGAGTTGGGTTTGGGTCTCTGTTCGTGTCCAAATTGGATACAAACCCACTGTTTGGATACTGCACAGGGGAGTACTTGCTCCCTGCTGCTCGGGTGTCCTAGCGGACACGACATGACACCCCGACTCTAAAATTTGGTGTATGGGTGCGGACAACCACTGATACAGTGCACACAAAATTTGGGGTAAAATCATCAAGTATTTTGGAAGATATTCGATCTGCACGGGTCGTAAACACACGCACACGCGCGCGCACAAGTGCGACTGACACGTACTTCGTGTGCGGACACGGGGACACTTGGACTCGTGTCAGGCTACCCTAACCCAAGCCTAGACCTATATTAACCTGTGGATACATGCACGACACTTGTGGTTCGTGTGTCGTGTCCTAGAGGCCTCGACTACGTGCACGAGCCCCTCTTTACTGCACTGTACCTACATTATACACGATTCGGACACATGTTTGGACATTTTTGTGTCACTGATTGACACTATGGGACACAGCTGACCCCCCTATGTTGGTATATATTTCTCCTTTGTTTCAAATGTTTTGATTGGGATTTCAAAATTGGTATTGGTTTCAAAAGAGGGAATTTTTCTGATACATGCTGACAGTTGTTGAATGTTTTCAATTTGATCATAGGCTTCCAAAATGAGTTATAATCAGCTTCATGTTTGTATTGGGATTTCTTTACTTATTACAATATTAAGTTCCGTTTTGTATATAATGTATGTTATTATTAGGATTTGTTCAAGTTACTTATATATATTAGTTTACATTGGCTTAGTTGTAGGTAAATCAAAATATGAGTATATGTATATAGATATAAGTCTTATATGTATGTTCAGGTTTTGGTATACATATATCCCTGATTTTCAGTTAAGTTTTAGGTATATATGTAGATAGTTGTGAGGACTGAGTGTCACGACCCGCACCCGTTTTTTTTTTTTTTAAAATGGATACAAGACGTGTCCAAGCCAGCCTACGCCGCAGTGTCGGCGGTAGAACGCTGTCACGGCCATGAAGATCAAGATCACAAATAATGCTCATTCACATAATTAATTTAACTTACAATGATCACAAGTTTTACATTTGTAGAAAATATAAACTTATACAAATAAATGAATGACTACAACTCAACTATCTAACTAGTCTCTAGGCTTTTGTCTGCAAGTGTTCCCGTCACTCCCCAAGCTAAGTGAATCCATGGCTAACCTGAAAATGTTGGTTTCCAGTCAGGAATGGAACAAGCACACAAGCTGAAAAACTATCCGCAACATAATAGAATCGACAGTTCATGAATATAACATATGTAAAGGAAACTGAACAGTAATGTGATGACATGGTGTATCTAGAATAAGATGAGAGTCGCAGAATAATATGTCAACTGGAAAGAATGTAAAAGCATAGTGACATGTCAAGTGGTAAAATAAGAAAAGACAAGCTAACTAAGTGAATTGAAATATCTGTTTCGACATGTGAACGGCTATGGGATAAATCAGGCACACTGCACGTGCCATGTGCAGCGGCTAGCATTCACGAAAGACACTGGGATAGAATGGGAAGTTCACACGTCTACTAGGATATTTCCCCTCCCAACCAGTACTCATGAACCTAAATAAGTCACGAAAAAGAAGCTAAACAAGAGTATAATAAATGGGGTTCATGACTCTCACTCGTGTGTCCATCTTGTCATCAAGCAAAAGAACATATGACCATATACTGCACAAAACCATCAGAATTGGAAGTAGAACAGAAAGTGTACTTGCCTGTCGTCTTGAATTGGAAACAAGAGTTAGGTGTTGAGACAAAGTCCACTGAACCTATAATGTAAATCAAATTTGAATCAACATATGATACAACTAAGAATAACCAATTTCAATTCTACTCTTTCACTCTTGTTTCAGCCTGTTTGTTTGTCTACCCTGCCCTTACCTGCTACTCATGTAGCTATCTAAGTTGGTACCATAGTCTTTAGGCTAAAATAATAATATACTGGATATTGTAATCATAATTTGACTAGCTTGTATACTTGGGTGGTCATGTGGTTTCATGACATATCACTGGAAGGACTGGACAGGTATGTGTATTGGGACATAAATCCTGAGTTTAATATGGGCATGGGTATGTACCCAATATGACTAAACTGAGCACTGAGACTAATTCCTAAAGTCTAACCACTAAGTCCTTAAACTGGGTGTGAACCAAATGCAAGGAATTGATTGTAATGTGGGTAGATGCACCTTCAAACTTAAGACCCGAAAACACATATTAGGGGCAGATGAGGACTGGCTATAATCTAACTTCAATGGTCAGGTACCTGTAACATTAAGAACTATGGGAACTTGACTATGTATCCTGGGCACTCTCTAGTCCCAGGTAGTTCCTTGTGTCTTGATACTATCATGGGCAGTACCTAGTCCCTCTCTAATGTACTCCCCACAGATGGGACAACACTAAGTTTTTACAGAGGTGCAATGGGAATCAACAATATAGGACTGATCATCAAGCAATTTGGACAGTACATTACAATACAAGTGACTGAACTTCATATAAATATACATAAGCCTGAACAATTTTGGACAATGTGGCAGGACATGCTCAATTAAAGTTGTAGAACAAGTCCTAAGGTAGGACATGTATGCTGTAGCTAACTGTATGCATGCAACATATACTCTACTCGACTGCCCTAGGCAACCCCTGTTTTTCTTACTCTTGTTAGACAGTATGGACATGGTTTGTTACAATCCAGTATGCTCCTAACAGTGTGCTCATACTCCAGTGTGGACAGAGAAATACAGTGCTGCCAGTTAGAGGGAGATTAGTGTGGTGTAAGCATCTAGGTGAGGTTGGCTCTGGTCTTTGGCCTAGGTTCATTGGTTTGATGCCTATACTGGACAATATGGGAATCATAACAACTCCCAGAATTTATTGATACTTAGTATTATTAAAGTTGTGGGTGTCCTGCAATTCTTAACCCATACCAAAACTCAACCTGGACTGGGGAAAATTTGCTGAACAAGGAATGCAGTAATCCTATAAGAATGCAACATGAAATATTGAAGATTTGTAATATAGAGGGTCCAGAATTACAGTATCCCCTTGCAAGCTCTTACACTTGTCCTGCAATTGGTATCTAGGTCTGTCACTTAGACCTTTCCTTGTGTCTAGATGTCAAGTCTGATGTACTTGTTGGGGTACCCAAATGGGTTGGACAAGACAATGGCAATTTAAGGCACCAGGTAACATGTTTAATCTGAAGGGTTAGCCATTTCACCCTGTTCAAATCAGGTATTGGAACACCCTGTGCTATCTAGGTTGGTGAAGTAAGGGTCTGTCCTTAATATTAGGGTCTTACCTGGTCCACACAGTCCTGTCTGCACAAGGTGAGGGTACAGGACAAGGGTTTTGGTCTACACTTGGAGGATGGGACATTGGTCAATCGAATTGTACCAGGTTTTTATTAACAGGTAGGTGTATAGGCCTGCCTTGTGCTCCACAGATGCAGAGACAACATATTGGGCCCTGATACTAGGTCAGACTTGTTCATTCTCTGTAGATGAAACAGAGCACTGTCCTACATAGGATAACCAGGTCTGGTACATGCCTAATCTGACTTATATCTTTGTTCCTACGACTACCCTTGCCACCATGGCCTTGCCTGTTGCTGCAACTGGCTACTGCAGTACTGCCATTACTGCTGTGTGTCTTACAAGGCAAGGCCCCAGTAAGAATCATGATTTACACAACATGTAAGGTAGCCTTTTCACTTGACCTTGATATCTGAGCACCCTAACTCGTATTCATATTTACTCATTGGGTATGACACTCCCCTGCTATGGGCACATCCCCTCCTTGGTTCAACACACTGGTTACAATTGGTAACCAGATACTTGAAGCAATGCAAAACGCATTCTTCCTGGCTAGGTCCTCTTAGGCATATACCCAAACACCAATACTTCTATTGCACGCATGACACCACCAATTAATTGAAGTAAGAAAAGGCATGGTTGCATATAGGAAATAGGGTTACCTGTTGATAGCTTCGATTTTTTTTGCAGGAGGATGCCTTGATTAGAGAGAACTGGGAAGAACTTGCGCCAAAGTTCTCCTTTAGGGTTTTGAGGAGGCAGGGGGGTCGGCTAATCCTCCTTAAATACTAGGGTTTGGATCAATCTGCTTGAATTTTGATTCTCCAAGATCTACTCATATCCTTAGCTCTTTGAATTTGATTTAAATTCGAACTGCGCATATGGCATTCTGAGTTTTAAATGTTTACATGGCCGTTAGGTTTGAAAACCCTGGGCTTTGTTTGTAGTTTACACTATAGTCCTTGAGGTTTTGTGTTTTGCAACCACCTTAATCTCCACACTATTCATTAATGCATTATCCATTAACACCTTTTTATGTATAGCCATTTCTAGGTGTCAATTAACCATTTAGCCAATAAAATAAAACAATAACAAGGGCAAATTAGGGTCAAGGGCTTACAAACCTACCCTCCTTAGAATAATTTTGTCCTCGAAATTAAAGGTTTGCACAAGGGTAAGGATTTATACCTCAAGTCTCAAAAGATGGGGATAGCGCTCTCGCATCTCATCTTCTCTCTCCCAGTGGATTCGCTCGGAGAATGGTGCCTCCACCAGTCGAGACTTTATAGGTGTTAACTAAGGGCTTAGATACAAAGTTATATCTAAAAGTAAAAAGTTGCAGGTATGAAGCTGTGACTGGCTCTAGAATCAAAATGGCTGAAAAGATTTAAGGAGAACAGAACCTGCATTTATATTAGGAGGTACTAGTGTCTTTTCGACCGCCATGGCATAAGATCTGCCCTGCTGGTGCTGGCCGAAACGCTGCTGCTGTGTGGGCAGGGGTCCCCTCTGCTGCTGGGGTATCGTCGGCCTCGTCGGTGCTCCTGGAACATGAGCAGTCCCCTGTGCTGAACGGGGTGGTGCTAGAGTGCACTCTCGCAACTGATGTGCACTCGAACCACAGAATAGGCATGCTCCGAGTCGCTTCCTGCATACCTTCCATGTATGTCCTGGCTTCTTGCAGTAGCCGCAGGGGGTAGTCGTCTGTCTGGGTTGGCTCTGCTGGTGCTGGTAACGGGGCTGTGGTTGCTGCTGCTGAACTACGGTCTTCCCTGGGACATTGGATCGTTTTGCCGACCCGGACTGGCTGTTGCCTCCTCCGTAAGTGTCTCGATCCCTCTTCTGTTTGCGCTTCAGCTCTTTCTCTACGTCTTGTGCAACTTTTAAGATCTTCTCATATGTGGTGGCTTGGCTGGTGGCTATGGCTATACGGATCTCATGTGACAGCCCCTTCCTGAACTTCTTGGCCTTGGTTGCAGGAGTCAAGGCGTCGGCAAATCGACTGAGTCGGGAGAATTCGGCAGAATACTCGTCGATGGATAGGTTGCCTTGTTCGAGGCTCTCGAACTCGTTTTCTAACTCTTCGCGGGCTGCCTCAGGATAAAACTTCGCCTTAAATAGCTCTTTGAATTCCTCCCAAGTCACGTCTGGCTCAGTGAATCGGGGCTCATCCCTGTACCACGTACAGGCGATGTCATAGAGCTGCATGCTCGTATTATCAACCTTCTGGTCTTCGGGGATTCGGGCCCTCCGGAGATTGCGGTCCACATTCTCCAACCAGTCATCGGCGTAGAGAATTCCCTCCGTACCCTTGAACTCCCAGGGCCTGAGGTCTGTAAAATGTTTGGAGGTGCCGGGACACTGCAGAGGAGCCTCTCTAGCCTGAAGAGCCTCGCGAAAGACGTCAGCCTGTCAGTTTTGGGAGTTCATGATCTGCTGGACGATCCCGAGGAGGGCAACATTATCTAGTGTAGGAGGTGGTGGAAGGACTGGTGCTTGATGCGAAAAGGGTGCTGGCTGCTGGAAAGGTACAGGCTGGTGGGAAGGTGCTGGTGGGGGATTCGGCGAAGTGAACTGCGGTGGAGGCGGAATATCATCACGACGAAATCTCGTAGCCTGCAGCTGGGGAGTCTCGCCTAAGTAGGTGAAGTGACCTCCGTGAGTCGGTAGGGTTCCATTCGTGGTAGACCCACTAACGTTTGCTGGGGTGTTCGGGTGAGCGAGGTTCCTGCCTTGATCCATCTAACTGTCACAAAGTAAAATCATTAGTTGGTATGAAGATTCAAACAGGATGCAGATCAAAGGAATATTTGAGATCAAATGTAGAATTCAATGACGATGTTAGAGTTGTGGAGATGATCCTTAAAGTTTACTTTCTACTCGCAGGCCTGCAGTAGTACATCTAAGTTGAGTACTAACACAAGTTTCGCTGTATTTTGCGAAATCGACCTGTATGGGCCACCACGAAAACTTGTCACGACCCGTACCCGTTTTTTTTTTAAAAACGGATACAAGACGTGTCCAAGCCAGCCTACGCCGCAGTATCGGCGGTAGAACGCTGTCACGGCCATGAAGATCAAGATCATAAATAATGCTCATTCACATAATTAATTTAACTTACAATGATCACAAGTTTTACATTTGTAGAAAATATAAACTTGTACAAATAAATGAATGACTACAACTCAACTATCTAACTAGTCTCTAGGCTTTTGTCTGCAAGTGTTCCCGTCACTCCCCAAGCTAAGTGAATCCACGGCTAACCTGAAAATGTTGGTTTCTAGTCAGGAATGGAATAAGCACACAAGATGAAAAACTATCCGCAACATAATAGAATCGACAGTTCATGAATATAACATATGTAAAGGAAACTGAACAGTAATGTGATGACATGGTGTATCTAGAATAAGATGAGAGTCGCAAAATAATATGTCAACTGGAAAGAATGTAAAAGCATAGTGACATGTCAAGTGGTAAAATAAGAAAAGACAAGCTAACTAAGTGAATTGAAATATCTGTTTCGACATGTGAACGACTATGGGGTAAATCAGGCACACTGCACGTGCCGTGTGCAGCGGCTAGCATTCACGAAAGACACTGGGATAGAATGGGAAGTTCACACGTCTACTAGGATATTTCCCCTCCCAACCAGTACTCATGAACCTAAATAAGTTACGAAAAAGAAGCTAAACAAGAGTATAATAAATGGGGTTCATGACTCTCACTCGTGTGTCCATCGTGTCATCAAGCAAAAGAACATATGACCATATACTGCACAAAACCATCAGAATTGGAAGTAGAACAGAAAGTGTACTTGCCTGTCGTCTTGAATTGGAAACAAGAGTTAGGTGTTGAGACAAAGTCCACTGAACCTATAATATAAATCAAATTTGAATCAACATATGATACAACTAAGAATAACCAATTTCAATTCTACTCTTTCACTCTTGTTTCAGCCTGTTTTGTTTGTCTACCCTGCCCTTACCTGCTACTCATGTAGCTATCTAAGTTGGTACCATAGTCTTTAGGCTAAAATAATACTATACTGGATATTGTAATCATAATTTGACTAGCTTGTATACTTGGGTGGTCATGTGGTTTCATGACATATCACTGGAAGGACTGGACAGGTATGTGTATTGGGACATGAATCCTGAGTTTAATATGGGCCTGGGTATGAACCCAATATGACTAAACTGAGCACTGAGACTAATTCCTAAAGTCTAACCACTAAGTCCTTAAACTGGGTGTGAACCAAATGCAAGGAATTGATTGTAATGTGGGTAGATGCACCTTCAAACTTAAGACCTGAAAACACATATTAGGGGCAGATGAGGACTGGCTATACTCTAACTTCAATGGTCAGGTACCTGTAACATTAAGAACTATGGGAACTTGACTATGTATCCTGGGCACTCTCTAGTCCCAAGTAGTTCCTTGTGTCTTGACACTGTCATGGGCAGTACCTAGTCCCTCTCTAATGTACTCCCCACAGATGGGACAACACTAAGTTTTTACAGAGGTGCAATGGGAATCAACAATATAGGACTGATCATCAAGCAATTTGGACAGTACATTACAATACAAATGACTGAACTTCATATAAATATACATAAGCCTGAACAATTTTGGATAATGTGGCAGGACATGCTCAATTAAAGTTGTAGAACAAGTCCTAAGGTAGGACATGTATGCTGTAGCTAACTGTATGCATGCAACATATACTCTACTCGACTGCCCTGGGCAACCCCTGTTTTTCTTACTCTTGTTAGACAGTGTGGACATGGTTTGTTACAATCCAGTATGCTCCTAACAGTGTGCTCATACTCCAGTATGGACAGGGAAATATAGTACTGCCAGTTAGAGGAAGATTAGTATGGTGTAAGCATCTAGGTGAGGTTGGCTCTGGTCTTTGGCCTAGGTTCATTGGTTTGATGCCTATACTGGACAATATGGGAATCATAACAACTCCCAGAATTTATTGATACTTAGTATTATTAAAGTTGTGGGTGTCCTGCAATTCTTAACCCATACCAAAACTCAACCTGGACTGGGGAAAATTTGGTGAACAAGGAATGCAGTAATCCTATAAGAATACAACATGAAATATTGAAGATTTGTAATATAGAGGGTCCAGAATTACAGTATCCCCTTGCAAGCTCTTACACTTGTCCTGTAATTGGTATCTAGGTCTGTCACTTAGACCTTTCCTTGTGTCTAGATGTCAAGTCTGATGTACTTGTTGGGGTACCCAAATGGGTTGGATAAGACAATGGCAATTTAAGGCACCAGGTAACATGTTTAATCTGAAGGGTTAGCCATTTCACCCTGTTCAAATCTGGTATTGGAACACCCTGTGCTATCTAGGTTGGTGAAGTAAGGGTCTGTCCTTAAGATTAGGGTCTTACCTGGTCCACACAGTACTGTCTACACAAGGTGAGGGTGCAGGACAAGGGTTTTGGTCTACACTTGGAGGATGGGACATTGGTCAATCGAATTATACCAGGTTTTTATTAACAGGTAGGTGTATAGGCCTGCCTTGTGCTCCACAGATGCAGAGACAACATATTGGGCCCTGATACTAGGTCAGACTTGTTCATTCTCTGTAGATGAAACAGAGCACTGTCCTACATAGGATAACCAGGTCTGGTACATGCCTAATCTGACTTATATCTTTGTTCCTACGACTACCCTTGCCACTATGGCCTTGCCTGTTGCTACAACTGGCTACTGCAGTACTGCCATTACTGCTGTGTGTCTTGCAAGGCAAGGCTCCAGTAAGAATCATGATTTACACAACATGTAAGGTAGCCTTTTCACTTGACCTTGATATCTGAGCACCCTAACTCGTATTCATATTTACTCATTGGGTATGACACTCCCCTGCTATGGGCACATCCCCTCCTTGGTTCAACACACTGGTTACAATTGGTAACCAGATACTTGAAGCAATGCAAAATGCATTCTTCCTGACTAGGTCCTCTTAGGCATATACCCAAACACCAATACTTCTATTGCACGCATGACACCACCAATTAATTAAAGTAAGAAAAGGCATGGTTGCATATAGGAAATAGGGTTACCTGTTGATAGCTTCGATTTTTTTGCAGAAGGATGCCTTGATTAGAGAGAACTGGGAAGAACTTGCGCCAAAGTTCTCCTTTAGGGTTTTGAGAAGACAGGGGGGTCGGCTAATCCTCCTTAAATACTAGGGTTTGGATCAATCTGCTTGAATTTTGATTCTCCAAGATCTACTCATATCCTTAGCTCTTTGAATTTGATTTAAATTCGAACTGCGCATATGGCATTCTGAGTTTTAAATGTTTACATGGCCGTTAGGTTTGAAAACCCTGGGCTTTGTTTTGTAGTTTACATTATAGTCCTTGAGGTTTTGTGTTTTGCAACCACCTCAATCTCCACACTATTCATTAATGCATTATCCATTAACACCTTTTTATGTATAGCCATTTCTAGGTGTCAATTAACCTTTTAGCCAATAAAATAAAACAATAACAAGGGCAAATTAGGGTCAAGGGCTTACACTGAGAGTATGGGGATTGAATCTCAGGTTGAAGGATTAAGAGAAATTTGAAATCTGTGATTATTCTCAGGTTTTGAGAGGACTAAGATATGGGGTTAGAGAGGTTAGAATTTATATGGTGAGTTGTTTAAAAAAAATAGAGGATGAAGGTTGAGCAGTAGCAGTCCAGTGAGCAGGCCCTGCCTAGGCTGACTTGGCCTTGGCTGCTTGCTGGCTTGGCACCTGCCTAGGCTAGGTTTGGCTTGGGTTGGTTGCCTTGAGTGTGTGAGATGAGGGGATGAGTGAAGCAGGATGAATGAAATTGAAATGAAATGGATGTTTAATTGAATTGAATGGTTGAATTGGAATAGAGTGAGTGAAGAACTAAAGAATGAATGAATGAATGTTTGAATGGGATGAAAGGATGATATGAATTTAATTGAAATGAGATAGGAATGAGTGCAAGAAGAAGAAGAAGAAAAGGAGCAGCAGCAGCAGGGGGTTGCCACCCCTTTGGCAGCCCACTTCCCCCCCCAATCTCTCATTGTGTGTGTGTGTCTAGTGTGTGTGTCTAGTGAATTAGAGTCTAGGTTAGAAATTGAGTTGGAATTTTGAGTTAGGATTTGAGTTAGTGTGTGAGTGTGAGTTAGAGTTTTGAGTAGGATACCAAGTTGGTACCTTGGTTTGGGAAACCAAGTTAGTATCTTAGATGTGATACTAGTTAGATATTAATACTAGAGGGTAGGTTTAGTCTATAGGTTATGGATGAGATTAGAGGGTTTACTTCATATATTATAGTGATATATAGATAGATGTGATACATGGGAAAAACCTAGATTGATTTCAAGTTTAACCCAAGTTTGACTCCTAGTTGACCAAACTTGACTTGTTGACCAAATTTGACCTAGAATGACCTAGTTTGACTTACTTTGACTTTCTATGACCTAGTATGATCTAATATGACTTAGTTTGGCTTCGTTTGACCTTGTTTGACCTAGACAGTTGACCAGGTTTGACTTAGAGTTGACTTTGACCTAGATTTGACTTAGAATCATGTAGTCTGCATCGTATATTTCATTTACCTTATATTTGAATACATCATAACCTGTATTACCTTAACTAGAATTTTGAGACTCTAATTCAGACATCTGTTTTCATCAGTCATTCAGAGTACCAGGCGAGTACATTCTCTGATGATATTTCTTATTTATGATATCATCTTTGTTTCTAGTATTTAGTGTAGATATCCTTGTTCTCTTGACACATTGTTAACACGGATTGATATTTGTCTGGATCCCGTCATAAGATGTTATTCCTCTTATATATGGTATGCCTTGTGCAAGACTTCCTTGTTTTCCTTGTTCATTGTATAGACACGATTCCTATGAAGGAGCGCTACTTTCCAGAGAATGCGTGTCATGACTGGATCCACTATATTAGTCAGGGATGGGGGTGTTAGCGTAGATATGTGATCAATACCCTATAGTGTCATATTGTATCATCATTGTATCACTATTGTATCCTCACTGTATAGTGTTAATCATACACTCAGGTATGATTAGCCAGGCCAAACATTGTATTAAGTTCTAAGCCGATCACATGTTGAAACTAGTGCTAAACTTACATAGATAGCAGTTCCAGATTTCGTACATGTTATACATTGTTCTCTTGCCTTATCTCATTACAGTTTTGATATACTCTACCAGGATGCATGTATGCTCTACTTTACCTAGTATATTCTCTTTATTTACTGCTATGTTTTTAATATTGTATAACTAGAACTGTTGTTTGAGATTTTGTACTCGTTTCCGTCCTGACTGGACCTGTTGAAAATATTACAGATGATGAGGAGGAGTGCCCTACCTATTACGGTCCTCATGACGTGGTTGGTATAGAGTTGGATACCCTAGTGCAGCAGGGGCTAGCTCTAGCAGATGAGGCCTTGGTACAGTTAGTTGATTTTAGTATAGTACTGGACTCTGTCTCCAGATTACTTTGGCTTGTTATCATTGTTAGTTATCTGTTTGAGATTGTTAACTCAGAGATTTTGGACTTGTATTATTATGTGTTGGATTTTCATGATGATATTTATAAATCTTGTTGTCTTTATCTTTCAGTATTATCTATCGTCATTCTTAGAGTTTGTGATTGAGTATATTATATTGTCACTGCTTGTCCTCCGTTCGGAGTTGACCATTCTCGACAGGTTTTAATATTATAACTATTGATAGATGGTAGACCTAGACAGCGTTCTACGCCGTTTCTGTGGCGTAGGCTAGGACGATGTTACGTACTCGTACCCTTACCTCGGGTGTGGGTCGTGACATCTGTCGCTCTCGACAGAGAGGCAAGTCTCTTCCCTTTGGCCGCAGCATCAGTTGACTTGGAAGCTTTTGGAGCCATGGCCAAATTGAGATAAAAAGATGACGACAAAGGAGAAAAAGGTGAAAGAAAAATCTCTCTCCTAATGACCCCTATTTATAGAGTTTCGGAAGAGTGCCTCTTCGATTCTCGAGATCATTAAAGATAATGACGATATTTTAGGATTTTATCCCTAGTAACCGTCGACTTTATCTCGTAAAGAGAACCCAAATCCAAAACCGAATCAAGAAATTAAATGCAGTAGTGACAGCTGGCAGGCTGGATGAGGTCTCTTTGCGGCTCGAGATCTCTCTGCGGCTCAAAATTTTCCTACGGATCAAGATTTTCCTGCGGCTAAAGGTTTCTCCTGACTTTAAGACTCCCTACGGCTTGACATATCTCCATGCTTCTTATTCAAAGTATTCCAAATTTACAATTTAAAAACTTTGAAGGGGGTCTTGTAGAAGCATAGAAAATATGGGGTTCATGCGGATCACAAACTGCCGCATAAGTACTTTGGGCCAAACTGGTCCGCATAAAGGAGAGCCGCATGAGAGATTCAGTACCCATGCTGCCCGTCTGCAACCAGACTGATTCGAGCCGTAGAAGGAGGATATGCGGCCAAGTTGACCAGTCCTTCTGATAAAGCTGGCAAACTTTGTCAAAACTGACAAAAATGACAGCTCTGACACTCTGACAAAAAAATAAGACATAATCAGACAAAATGTCATGTCACTAAAAATAGGGTTCATGTGCTTAGACATAGTCATACGGCCAGAAGGATTGCTACCCGAGCCGCATGAACCTTATGCGGCTTAACCTATGTGGCCCTAAAGTCTCTAAGCTTCATGCGGCCAAGGATGACTGTAACTTAAGCCGCATGGGCTTTATACGGCCCAAAATACAGAATCTGTACGGCTCAAAAGTCCTTAAGCTACATGCGGACTAAGGAAGACTGCGATCTAAGCCACATGAGTCTTATACGGTCCAACATGGCCGAAAACTGAGAGACCCATGCGGCTAAAAATGACTCCAGCAGAGTAATCCTATCCTGCGATAGGACACGTGGCAGGCTAACCAAGTCTCAACCACCCAGATTTGCTGCAACAAAATTCCAACAAATCTCCAGCTGGCGGCCAAAGAGCGGGTCTTTACGTGCTGTTGTAGCGATGTGGCCACGGACCACCTATGCGGCTCAAAACATATATTACTATAAATAGCTGGGTGCAACACCCCTGTAAAAGGCTGACAACCTACGAAGGGCAATTTCTTCAAGAGCTAAGACTGCGTCGGATAGTCCAAGGAGTAAGGCAGAGTTGATACATTTTCCCGAGCCTCCACCGTCACCCCCCAGAATAAAAAACTAAACAATTGTACTTAGATTATTTTCAAGGATTTCTTTCTAGGCTTTTCTTTGTACAAGCGAGTTTGCAATATTTCAGTATTTCTGTAATACATGTCTTTGATATTTTAATGACAAACAAACATGTATATATATATATATATATATATATATATATATATATATATATATATATATATATATATATATATATATATATATATATATTCAAGTTGGACTTGCAGAAGGCATATGATACGGTGAAGAGGGACTTCATTTGTCATATCTTACTTGTTATGCGAATGCATCTCCATGGCGACCTTTTTCAGTGCTTATCAAGGGACAATCGTTCAGGGTTATTAGAAGCAACTAGGGGCTCCGTCAGGGAGACCCAATGTTTTTGTATTTTTTTACACTGGTTATGGAATACTTTACATGCATGATGAATGCTGTTGTTCACAGAGGTGCGGTCCAGCCTTTTTTTAATCAAGTAAAATCGCATGCCTCTTACTTGATCTACGCTGATGATTTGTTCATGTTTCTGAATCCTGCCATGCCTGGTCTTACGGTTGTTTCGATAATTATGAAAAAAATTTGGGCATCTTACTGGCCTATACCTCAACAAAGACAAAAACTAGGTATACAATAGTCGGTGCTGCTCGATGGAGGAGGACTGGGCGGCTGTACTGGGAGTGGGGCATGGAGAACTACCTGTCAAATACCTAGGAATTCCATTTTCTAGCAATTATGCTAGGAAATCGGAATGCTTGAGCTTGGTGGAATTTGCTCAGCATCGGGGTGGAAGGTTGGCAAGCCTAGTATCTCTCATTTGGAGGGGCATCAAAATGGTCGAATCTGTCATCGTTGCTATTGTGCTATTTTGGCTCCAGTCGATTTTGCTTCCAGTGACTACCATACGGAGGGTAGATGTAACAACCACTTTTCTAAAATGAGGATAATTTTAAACTTTTTTAAAATTTATTATTAAATAATAAGATTTAAATCATGTTAGTGATTTTTGGTGAATTATAATTAATTTAATACTATTTAATTTGGTGTATTATGATTTTGGTGTTTTGCTAGTGTAACCCTAAAATTGTTAAACCCAGAGACTAACCATGACCATAGGGACCTAACCATGTGATTAGAATGACTAAATACAACTTTTTAGCCTAGGGTATTTTGGCCATTTTGCGACTTTTAAATTAATTAGGATTTTGATTAATTAATTTTGTGCCAGTCTCTATCGTTAAGCCTTAACCTAGAAATGACCTAACCTAGATGTGATCATGAGACTAGATATTCCATTAGAACCTTCTCACTAAGTGTCAAGATTTGTAATATCTAGATATTAACTTTAGCTAGATATTTACTTAAGATATTTAGCTTGAAACCTAAATTACATGGGCCTTTACTAAGGGATTTAGAATTCTACCTAAGGGAGAGCCCATAACCTAACCTAATGAAACAACCCTAACCCTAATTCTATGTGGCCGGCCAAGAGAGGCACCCCCCTATATAATGCCTCTTCATCAATGCTTGCCTCTTCTCATTTTACATCAAGCCTAGTTTAGTGTTCTTTCCAAAATCCTTCACCATTTAGCCAAATTACCTCTAAATTGAGCCTAGTCTCTTGCATTGGAATCCTTTGCTGTTTAAGAGGGTGTTGGAGGTTAGCTAGCAAAGTTTTGGAGCTCACTTGGCCATAGCACTTGGAGGAGGACACCTTCCTTTAGAGCTATTCATTGAGATTTGCTCTCAATAGGTAAATGCCCCAAAATCCTATTAAATTTCTGTTTTCTCTTCATCATAGCATGCATCTAGGCACCATGGACATGTAGTCCAAGTTTGGTAAAATTTCGTGTCCATTTGGTATGCGTATCAGACACGTATCAGAGTCCTTTATATTGTGTTTGATGAAATGCCACAGCGGGATTTTTCTTCTTATTTTCTGCAAATAATTATATGATTGTGTAGCCCTAGACTTGCTGAGCATGAATCCATCACACAGAGCATGATTCTGTGTCATGTCCGTGTCCAAAACAGACATGAACATGCAGCACGAGACCCTCATATGCTGTCCTGCTGCTCGAGTGCTGTAGCGGACATGACACGACTCGGTTGGACACAAAACTTGGTAGAAACATGGGGCAATGTCTGAGAACATGCCCCCAAAGTTGCATCGGGTTTCGTGGAGTGGTTAGGAAGAAATTCGACATGCACTGTCTCGTGCTCACTGTGCACACGCGTGAATTCGTGCGCTGATACCCACTTTGTGCGTGGACACGTGGACACTGTGCAGGGTGATGAAACCCTAGCCCTATAACCCACTTGTCACTGTGCACGAGTACGGCTCGTCTCGAGCTCTGTGTCGAGTCCAAATCGACTCGACACGCACGCACGAGGATTATTTTTGACTGTTTCTGTCACTGTTTAATTTTGGGGTTTGGACACTTCGTGTCCTGATTCTTGGACACGTTTGTGTCCTACTGGACATGTAGGATATGTCCCCATGACTGTACATAAGTTTTCTATTTAATTTAACATTTTTTATTTCAATTTTGGGTTCGAATGCTCATGTATCACATAGTTCACTGTTCACATTATTTCTTTCAGTTTGAATTTGAATTTGATGATTAGGAATCGATTTGGTTTTTCTGAAATTGAATATATATTTTGATGTTATATAGACGCCAGGTTTGTTGTTGTATTTGTTGGGTCTCATACTTTGTTTTGTGTATAGGTTTCGAATTTCAGTTTGAATTTGTGTTGGTTTGTGAATGTTGGGTTCATGTGAAACCTGGATTTTAAAGTTAACTGATGTTGTAATGTGTGAATGGGATTGATTCACATAGGATAACTGAGTTTTGATTATTTCTTAAAGTTAAACTGAAATGTGAAGATATTGTAAACTGAGCTTGGGGTTTTATGTTTTGATTCAGATATGTAACTGAACATGCTAGCACAATCACACTGTTCTTTGTTTAAAGTTTGAGTTTTGGTTTTGATTTTGAAATGGGCTTATAACTTCTCAGGATTTTATTAACTGTCACAATCTTATTCTCAATACCTGGGTTTAGAAAACTTATACTGAAACTGTGAGCATGTAGACAATGTAATGTATGTATACATACATGTATGTATGCAAGTATGCATACATGATATGTATGCAAATATGTATGTATCTATTTATGTTGTATATTATAACATATGCTATATATAGGTATGTATATTGTGATATTGGATATAGGCCTAGAGTATAGTTGACCAATAGGCTATTTGAACTTGTTGACTTTAGTTGACTAGCCCTAGACCTAGAATGACTTGGTATTGAACCTAATAGGCTAATTTGACTAAGTTTGACCAAAGTTGATAAGTGTAAGTTCCAAAATCCTATAATTGACCAAAGTTTAACCAAATAGTTCAAGTTGACTAGAGTTGACCAAAAGTCAACATTGAGTCAATATGTGACCAATTGACCTAGCTTGACTAGAGTTTGACTTAGTTGACTAAGATTGACCTAGTTGACCAATCCTAGATGTTGATTAGTTTGACCAGAGTTGACCAAGAGTTGACTTTGACCTAGATTGACCTAGAATCATGTATAATATATTGTAACTTCAATTATATTATGTTGAATACATTATAACCTATATTAAAGAGGACATTGTGACTCCGATTCAGACATCTGATATTCATCAATCATTCAGGGTATCAGGTGAGTACGTTCTTTGATAGTTCTTTCATTTACTTGTCGATTACTATATTTTAGTTCTAGTTAGTTCTATGTGATTCTTGTTACAAATACGTATTGATAATTCTGAATTCATGTATGCGACACACATACTTTACTCATTTAGCCTCTACTATTTGAACTATCCGCACCACCTATTAGTATCTTCATGTGTTGGTTGGACTTGTATTCGATTGATGTGTCGGATTATGGATTCACTTGTATTAGATGGGCGGGAAAGTACTTGATTAGATATGTGAACATTCCTACTATTAGAACCACCTCTTTATAAACGATATTCGAACGATAGCCATCCCACACTTGGCCAGGTGTGCGATGTTCCCGACTTACCCCTTAGCCGTTTACATGTCTATCTCAGTATTTTAAAACACACTTGGATCATTGATTAGAATCATTATTAGAACCATTATGGATCATTATTAGCACCACCTTATTCGAACTGCCTTATTAGAACATTGACTGGAATCACATTCGACTCATCTTGTATTAGACTCACATTAGGATTACAATTGACTTATATTATACTGTCTGGACTTATCATGTTATTCTAGTTCAGCTAGCTTATTTTACAGTCTTCATTGCCATGTTTCTTCTCTTATTTTGTTACATTACTTTTCTTGTACTTTAACTGTTGCTCTACATCATTCCTATATAAAACTGTCATGTTCATTAATATAACTGTCTATAACTACTTTATAGTTCTTTGTCATTTATTTGGGATTTCTAGATGAGTTGTGCTCGTTCCTGTCCTGACTGGACCTGTTGAAAATATTACAGATGCTTTCCCCGAGAACACTTGCCCTACTTACTATGAACCAGGAGATGGCTTAGCTACCTTTGGCTCCGACACTCAGGAGTGATCGGGAGACTAGCTAGTAGACTTGGTTTAGTTTTCATGTTTTAGAACTTGAATTGTAATAAGTTGAGATATTGTTTTGTTTTGAGATTGTTTCAGATTATTATTATTTATTAGTTGGTTTTGTTGTTGTTATTTAGTCTTAGTTATAAACTTCTGTGTTATTTTATCGTGCTTAGACTGTGATTGAGATTTCATTATATCTATACTTGTCCACCGTTCGGAGTTGAGATTTTGACAAGTACAATATAGACAAATAATATCAAAGGAAAAATCAAGGATAAAAAATGCACAAATCTTTACTTTTGAGCAAGCTGTACTTGCCTAATGGTGGTGGTTGAGGGAAATGAATGAAAGGTTATGAAGAGAGAGAGAATGAAGAGAATATATATATAGTAGAGTTGGATTGGCTTAAGAAAACCTTAATCTCTAAACATGCTCTAACCATTCCACTAATGACATGCTTAAAGGCTACATGCAACCATTAATAAATAAATAAAATTATGCACATGCTAAATACATGATACCATGTACAGGATTCATGAAAGAATACATATATCGGGATCGGGGAGTGACATCTCTACCTTTCTTAGAAAAATTCTGTCCTCGAAATTTCTGCCAAGACATGATAGAGAAATCAAAGCAAGCAAGATACTAATTACAAGGTTAACTATGCATGCAATCTTATCAATTTTAACAGGTATTAGAGAATAATCATCCACCCTAGTGGGTGCAATAAAACAGGAAAACATATTACAAAAGCATAAGGATAAATATACCTTCTGAGTCGAACAAGTGCAGATATTGAGATCTAATCTCGTCCTCGCGTTCCCATGTCGACTCCTCCGGTGAGTGATGGCCCCAAGCGATGCGGACACGATTAATAGTCCAGTTTTTTAGCACCTTCTCTCGCCGATCCAAATTGGATACGGGTTGCTCCTCGTAATTCAGTTTGGTACCGACGACCAGCTCAGAATGATCGAAGATGTGACTCGGATCTGGGACATACCTATGCAACTGAGATACATGAAACAAATTATGTACATCACGTAGCGAAGGCGGAAGGGCAAGACGATAAGCCACATCGCCTACCCAAACGAGAATATCAAATGGACCAACGTATGTCGAACTAAGCTTTCCTCGGGTTCTAAATCTGATGATACCCCGAGTAGGCAAAATTCACAGAAACACTTGGTCACCAACACCAAACTCTAGAGGCCTACGATGCTGATCTGCCAGTGTCGGTGTCTGTCCTGCGCAATTCGAAGTCACTCTCTGATCAACTTGACTGTTTTTACGGTCTGCATGATCATCTCTGGTCCCAATAATTTTTGTTCCCCCATATCATCCCATGCTAGAGGGGACCTGCATTTCCTTCTATATAATGCTTCAAACGGTGCCATCTGTATACTTGCCTGATATCTATTATTGTAAGAGAACTCTATTAAATGAAGATTATCTTTCCAAGTTCCATCGAAGTCTAAAGTACAAGCCTGTAACATATCTTCCAATGTCTGAATGGTTCTCGGACTGTCCGTCTGTCTGCGAATGATAGGCTATACTGAACCTCAATTTGGTAACCAAACTTTGATGCAAACTCCGCCAAAAGTGAGAGGTGAACCGTGTGTCTCGATCTAATACTAGGCTGACTGGAACACCATGCTGTATCACAATCTGCTTCATATACATTTCTGCCAACTGCTCAGTAGACTGCACTACTCTGAAAGGAAAAAATTAAGCAACCTTCGTGAGCCGATCCAAGATTACCCAAACTGTGTTTCGACCGGTCGGAGATCTAGGTAAACCGGTCATAAAGTCCATTGTGATGTGCTCCCACTTCCACTATGGAATAGGAATCGACGGTAACAATCCTGCTGGTCTCTGCTGCTCTGCCTTCACTTGCTGACATACCAAACATTTAGAAACATACCTCGCTATCTCCCTCTTCATGCCATTCTACCAAAAGTGTTTCTTTATATCCTGGTATATCTTTGTGCCTCCGGGTTGGATGGAATAAGGAGAACTATGAGCCTCTGACATAACTTTTCGTCGAAGGTCTCTACCTGGTACATATAGACGGTTTTCGAACCTAAGTGTACCATCCTCATGGATTACTAACTCCTTTCTGAGACCTGATTCACATTATGATCGAAGCTTTTGGATCCGCGGATCCTCTGTCTGGGCTGTTCTGATCCTCTCCACTAAATTAGACTGAATCTGCAAACCGGCCATAACTCTTGTATCTTATGGCAAGATCACTTCAATTCCCATTTCCTGAAGATCTTCCAAAATATGCCTCTACGAGGTTAAAATGAATGCGCCACCCCTCCTGCTCAAGGTATCTGCTACCACATTCGCCTTGCCTGGATGATACTGAAGATTCACATCGAAGTCCTTCAGTAATTCCAACCATCTTCTCTGTCTCATGTTCAGGTCCCTCTGGATGAATACATATTTTAAGCTCTTATGATCAGTGTAAATTTTCACTCGATCCCCATATAAATAATGCCTCCATAACTTAAGCGAAAACACCACTGCTGCTAATTCCATATCGTGGGTCGGATAGTTCTTCTCATGATCTCGAAGCTGTCGAGATGCATATGCTATCACCTTGCCATGCTGCATCAACACACACCCAAGTCCCTTTCCGGATGCATCACAATACACTGTAAACCCTCCCAATCCTACTGGAAGTGTCAAGATCAGGGGCTGAGATTTATTTTTCTTCAACTCTGCATCAAACGTGTCAAGGGTGCCGAAATCCTGCGAAGTCTGCCACGAACCTCCTGTAATAACCTGCCAATCCCAAGAAACTATGTACTTCTGCTACCATCTTCAGAACTGGCCAATTCTCTACTGCCTCAACCTTCTTCGGATCTACTGACACTCCTGCTCCAGAAATAATGTGTCCTAGGAATGAAATACGATCCAACCAAAACTCACATTTACCAAGCTTCGTATAAAGTTGATGCTCCTTCAAGGTCTACAAAACTGTCCGAAGATGTTTCTCATGCTCTTCTTCATTGCTGGAATATATGAGGGTGTCGTCTATGAACACTACTACAAACTTATCTAAATAGGGCATAAAGATGCGATTCATCAAATCTATGAATATTGCTGGGGCATTAGTTAGTCCAAATGGCATTACCAGAAACTCATAATCTCCATATCGCGATCTAAATGCTGTCTTGGGTATGTCCTGCTCCCGGACCCTCACTTGATAATATCCGGATCGAAGATCAATCTTAGAGAAGATGCATGCCTTACTCAGCTGATCAAACAATCCATCAATCCTTGGTAACGGATACTTGTTCTTCATGGTTACTGCATTCAACTGCCGGTAATCAATGCACATTCACGTCGATCCACCCTTCTTGGGTACTAAAATCACCGGTGCTGCCCAGGGCAATTTACTGTCTCGGATAAACTGCTTCGCCTTCAGTTCTTCTTCATGCTGGTACAACTTGTCCAACTCTGAATGCGACATCCTGTAAACTCTGCCGACCTTAGGCTACATTCCAAGATTTAACTCAATGCAAAACTCCACATCTCTCACCGGTGGTAAACCAGGAAGCTCATCTGGAAATACATTAAGAAACTCTAACCACTCTTGGAATCTGCTCCTACTCTGCCAATGCTTCTGTAACAATGCCCTTGGGTCGATCCTCCAATGATCAAACAAAGACGAACTCCTCAAAGCCAGTTACATTAAACACTACCCTACCTCCTCGACAATCTATCGTCGCATGACTGTCTCTCAACCAGTCCATGCCTAGGACAACGTCAAAGTTTCCCATAGGGAACTCAATCAAAGATGCGAGAAATAATTGCCCACATACTACGACCGGACATGCTAGGCACACTCTGATAACTCCTACGAGCCCATTACCAGTGAGTATATTCATCCTCTCTGGCAATGCCTCAAACTCCAATCCAATACGTGTCACAAATTGTGCAGATATAAAAGAGTGGGTAGCCCCTGAATCAAATAATTCTACTACAGGAAAAGAGGTAACAAAAATATTACCTACGAACACGTTGCCTGAAGCTAGTGCATCCTCCAGTGATAAGGTGAAGGCCTGGCCCTGGCCTTGCTGAGCTCCCCACTGCTGTCTTCTTTGTCCATGCTTTTGTTGTGGACTCTGCTGGCCTCCCTGGTTCTATGCCTGACAAAACATCTGAGCCTGCGTCGGCAGACGCTGGGCTAGCGGCCTTATGGCCAATGCTGGTCCTTTGTTCGGTGTTGCCCCCGAAGTTGGCAACACCGAAAACTGCTGAACTGGCCCTCCTGGCCTCTGCATCATAGGACAATTAGCAATCATGTGGTCTGGACTGCCACACCTCATGCACAACCTATTAGCTGAACGACACACATCCTTAGTATGCCCTTATTTACCGTAATAAGTACATCTAATGGGCGCCTCCTGGTGCTGCTGCTGGTTCCTCGGCTATTGATGCCGAACTGATACTGTTATCTCTGATACCGTCGGCCTCTCTGGCGCTCCTGACTCATGAATACAGACGCCAGGTATTGGCGTCGATGTTCGCTGTACTGCTGCTCTGCCCCTACTCTGGGGATGAGACCTCTTCTGGCCTCCATGTCTTATCGCCAACCTTTGTTGGGTGAGTTCATGCCTTCGAGCTGCCGTTAAAACGACATCAAAAGTCTGATAGTCGTGACCTTCTATTAGATGTAAAATGTCCAAATAAAGTCCCCAATGGAATCTCATAGCCTTCTCTGGCTCTGTAGCCACCATCGTCGGTGCAAACTGACTCAGTCTGCAGAACTCTGCTGCATATCCATCCACCGTCTTGCCAGCATGATTAAGACTGATAAACCTCTGCTGTAGCTCATACCGCGCTACCACGCCAAAGTACTTGGCCTTAAATCTGGTACTGAAGCTATCCCAAGGAACATGACGCCCCATTCCAACCTCTTTTGATGCCCACCAGTCGCGGGCGAGATCCTGAAGTAACAGTTTGAATTGGTTAACCTTCTCTTCTGCTGGAACCTTTGCTGCAATCAATATGGCCTCAATATCCTTAAGCAAATCATCTGTCGTGATGGCATCCTCTGTGCTGTCAAACTATCTCGGGTTAAGTCGACAAAACCTCCCCGACGCCTCCGAATCATTTCTGACACTTCTCTCAAGGGCTAATTGTAACCCCTGATTCAATAACACATTCTGTTCCTACTGCTGGGTCTGCTGTTGCTGATGGACTGCCACCTGATGCTGCTGAGTGGCCAAAAATCCCCGGATGACCTCCAAGAATGCTGCAGTATCAGGTACTGTCGTCGCTGCCGGTACCACTAGGGTTGCAGGAGTTTCTAGAACCTGCGGTTCCACTGGCTCTGATATTACTTCCACTCGGATCTGGTCAGGAGAAGGTATTCTTTCCTACTGCTGCCCCGTCGTGCCATGCTCTACTGGACATTCCTCCATGTTGGCCTCGCCAGCTACTGAGAAAGATGCACCCCTATGGGGAAATATATATGATATCAAATAACAAGACGAGGAAGATTCGAGGGTACAATTCAGGTTATCAATTAAGGTGAGGAAAGAGAAATCGAGACAAGAGATTCAAAGAAAACAAGTTTTGATTGAGACTCCTATAATAGTAACACCCCTCAAGTCTGAAAATTAGACCTGCATGGGCCACCAATAAAACCTTGTCACGCGCCAGTACCAGAATACGGAGACGAACTAGGCCAACTACTCCATATGAGGTAAGCAAACGTCATACAATGATCGTGGCTGTCAAGAGATAAGGAGGTGTATGCTACAATCAAGTATCCTATGGTCTCACAGGGCATCTATGTCTCAATCATTCAAAGCAAGAAAATATCAATTAATGAGTATATAAGATAAAACAGTAAGGCATCCCTGACGCTTCATCAAAATAATCATGGGGTTCTAGTTTTATAAGTTAGCTAGCCCAGAGAGTCATAGGTACATAATCGTATTCAGCTATAGTCTGATTTAATTACAATTATGCAAAGACAAAATATCCAGATTAACCGGCTAAACAGGTGCCGGTGGCTAAACGCCAGAACATAAGGGATGAAAGCTAGAGTAGTAGAGAAGAAACCCATTCAAGTCCTCCGCCAACCATGCTCCTAGTATGCACCATTGACGTCAGGAAGGAAGGTCGAATCCTCAGGCTCTATTACGTGATCTGGCCAAACAAAACCAGCGGGGTCAGCCCCGAATAACAAGTACCACAAGGGAGTATAAAAGAGTGAGATAGAACCCAAGCATATAATAATAATACTAGTAATAATAAAGCCTTCCGGTCGTAACCTCGGTCCACAGCCTGTCATAGCACGATAGACCAACCCAACAACCAAACAAGGATATGGGTTGGACCACGCACCGTGACATTTCATGTCCCTCGACTACTAACAGAAGGTACAAGGCACAGTCAAGTCATTTTTCAGGCGGCCATTCATTCCTGCGGCTTTCTATATTTGGCGGAGTTATCCCCGCGATACTGATCAAAAGAAATCCTCAGATCGTGTCAACCCAGCAGGGCTAGCCAAACCATTAGACATATAGCATATTGATTACGCACCTGTCCCCCATAGAGCTACCGTGCTAATACATATAACACATAGTTTGTAGAAGTCAGATATAGTCATCTGTTAAAGGCAAATGAAACCATATCCGTGGTGGCCAACCCGACACGTCAGAATTGGACCTAGGATGACTAGTATGGCACGATCTTGGGATTCTTCCCACCCAATACATCTACCAAGTTAGTTGCCTAGTTAATCCCTAGGTTATCCTCGGGGTTCACATGCTCACTCTCCCATATGTCGTACAATATACGAATACCCCAAGAAGGGATCCGTATTAGCTCATGGAGTCATACGTATGTAACCCTTCTTGGTGTAATGCAACACACAACACATACCACGTCATTGCTACCGACCATTCGCTATGTAAATGCTGGACTCATGGGTGTACTGGCAGATGTTACGTAGGAACACTTAGCGCATAGGATAGCACCTCGGTGCTCACATAGATTGTACCTTAGTACACATATAGGTTTATCCAGCACTCGCCTAGGTAGTCAGATCAGGAATGAGAACCAAGACAGACAAAGAAGTGGTTTCACGAACGACCCAGCGATGCTTAGCATAGTCCCAACAGACAGGATTCAGCAAGCCATAGAAGCGGGTTTCCTGGACCCCGAGAACCCTCTCTGCGCTCTGGCCGAGATAGACAAAGAAGCTGTCTCCCTCCAAGGAAAGTCACCGGGAACTTTGCACTCGGCACGTCAGAATCGGCGGACGACGCCATCAAAGCACCACTGAGATCCCTCAAAAACCCCCTCAACAAGAAGAAAAAACACGCCCTAGAGCCCACGACCATGCCCACTCGGTCGGCCAAAAAGCTCAACACCCACCCCCTCCACAATCATCCCAATGTCTAACATCCTCTCGTGGAATGTTAGAGGGCTGGCCAACAAACCTACCTTGAGAAGAATAATAATCCTCAAGAAAATCCACCGAATCGATATTCTGATCATCATTGAACCCAAAATCCCCCCAAAGAAAACTCAAATCCATCCAACTTCAACTCGGCTTCCCGTCCGCTGTCGCCGGGTGCCATGACATCTGGATCCTCTTTGCCGTCGAATGCAGATTCGGCATCGTGAACGACTCCAAATAGGCACTTTTCTGCTGGGTGGAGTACCCTCCCTTAAGTCCTGAGCCCTTATCTCCGCTGTTCACGGCAGCTGCGACCTTTTCGAGCGCAAGATCCTCAGGGACACCCTCATGGACACCCACCAATACCTCAACAACCTTCTGTGGATCTGCCTTGGAGACTTCAACATGATCTCGTGCCGAGAGGAGAAATTTGGAGGGCGCCCTCCCCCCTAGTCGGCGATGAACGACTTCAACACTTTCATCTTCAATGCCCACTTGTCCCCTCTTCCCTTCTCCGACAACACTTTTCACCTGGTGTAACATGCAAGAAGGTGCCCGAAGACAATACTCCCGTCTAGATCGAGCACTGGTCGACAACCTGTGGTCCGACTTGGATCTCATCTCAAACCTCTCTCACCTTAACACTACCGAATCGGATCATTCCCCTCTCCTAATTGAAAGCAGCAACAACTCCACCCAGATCAAAAAACTTTTTTGCTTTCTGAACTTCTGGTGCCACCACCCGCATTTCAGGAACATCGTGGCCTCTGCCTGGAGATCGACAAGTAACCCCGACCCCCTCATCCGCGTGGCAGCCAAGCTCAAAGCCACCAGGGGTGCTTTATCATCTTGGATCATACTCGCTTTTGGGAATATTTTCCAAGCAATCAAGATAACTGAGGATGATGTCACTCATGCTAATAACTTGTTCGCATCGAACAGTTCGCCGGAAGCCCGCACCGCACTGAACCTTACCAAGGCGCTTCCCAAGTCTAGGCTAAAGGTCGAGACAAAATTCTGGAAGTAGAAAGCCAGATTGACCTCGGACTCCGAGGGTGACAGAAATTTTGGCTTCTTCCACGCTTGCGTCAAGGGCCGCAGAAATCAGCTCAATCTTCACCAAATCTCCGACAAGAAACGATATCCTTCTCAAAGACCAGAAAAGCATCAACATGACAGCCGCCAACTTCTACACCAAACTCTTCTCCAAAATGGCCGTCGTTAAGGATGAGGCGTTCCTGGACAAGGTCTCCAGCCTGATCAGCAAGCAGGAGAACGTACTGCTGTTGACCCTCCATCCCCGGAGGAAGTCAAGTCGGCTGTCTGGACCCTGAACGAACCCAGTACTCCCGTGCCAGACGGTTTCTCTAGAGTCTTCTTCCATTCTTGTTGGGATATCATCGGATCAGACTTATACGAAGCCACGGTGGCATTCTTCCAAGGCACGAGCTACCCCAAATCCATCTCTCGGGCCAACCTTATCCTGATCCTAAAAAGATAACCCGAAGACCTTCAAAGACTTCAGGCCGATCAGCTTATGCACCTTCACCAATAAAATTATCTCCAAGATCATCGCGACCCGCATGTCCGAACTTCTTCCTAAGATCATTTTCGAGGAGCAAAGTGGCTTCGTCCCCGGACGAAATATCACCGACAACATCCTGCTCACTCAGGAAACGATCACTTGCATGAAATTCTCGTCCTGGAGGGGGGAAAGTCGCCATCAAACTTGATATGGAGAAAGCCTATGATCGTCTGGATTGGCAATTCATGATTTGGGTGTTCAAGGCCTTCGGGTTCTTAGAGACTTAGATAGACATCATCTTCAGATCCATAATCAGCTGTTGGTTCTCCACGGTCATCAACGAGAAAGCCGATGGTTTCTTCAGATCCAGCCGCGGGGTCCGACAGGGGGACCCTCTATCCGCCACCATCTTCATCATCGCCGTAGAAGCGCTCAGCAGAAACCTAAACAACATGGCGAACCTCCCAGATTCCATCACTATCATACCACCACGGGCTGCCCTCTTATCACTCACCTGGCCTATGCCGATGACATCCGCATCTTCTCTTCCGGTGACATTGGGTCGATGGAGGTGGTCTGCTGCACGCTCGATAAATATACCAGATGCTCAGGCCAACGCATTAACGCTGACAAAAGCGTCATCTACACCCACCACAAAGTCGATCGGAGCCACTCGACCACCTTCGCCAACATAACCTCCTTCTCCACCGCCTACCTGCTGTCCTCCTACCGGGGATGCCTACTGGTGTACGAGAAATAGAACTCGAGCATCTTTGAGGGTCTGGTGAATAAAATTAAAAGAAAAATTGAGGGATGGCACAACGCGACCCTTTTTTCGGAAGGAAAGATGATCCTTATCAAGCATGTCCTATCCTCCATCCCCATCTACACCCTGGCCGTGTACTCCCCTCCCAATAAGGTCCTTTCCTCGGTCGAGACCCTCTTCGCCAACTTCTTATGGGAATATCTCGAAGGCAAGGACAAGCACCACTGGGCCAGCTGGGACACTATGGCCAAACCTACCGATGCGGGCAGACTTGGCTTTATCAGATTAGCGCACATCATCGATGCCTGCTCAATGAAGTTGTGGTGGAAGCTTCGAACGGACAACTCCATCTGGACCAGGTTCATGAAGGCCAGATATTTCTAACATTCTCACCCCGTGACAGCCGTCGCCAACAATCGATCCTCTGCATCCTGGCGCCGTATCCTCCATGACCGCCACCACGCTGAACCCTTCATCAACGAGATCCCCAGAACCCTGAAGTGGTCCTCCACGCCCGAGGGAACCTTCACGATGGTCTCTACCAGAACGGCGATGAGAGGCACTAACTCGCCATTACCGTTGATCGCTCCTTTTTGGCACCCCTGCATCTCCAACAAATGGTCGATCATCATCTGGAGAGCCTACCGCCAAAAGCTACCTACCGACGACTCCCTTACTGCCATCGGCTACAGCCTGGCGTCCAAATGCCATTGCTGCACTTTGCACCAATCAGAAACAACAGAACGCATCCTACTCGTCGGTGGTTTTGCCACTCAGTTGTGGTCCAGCCTTTCTCATTACTGCGGCCAGGTTCTCCATACCTGGAGCTTCAACGATCTCCTAGCCAGCTTGGGCTCCTCTCATGGGCATCAGATCGTCGCAACCACCAAAATTTGGGTGCTCTGGAAGAATAGAAACAAATTTAGGAACGAAGGTCACCAATACACCCCCCTTCAGCTATTCAGGAAGCCCTCAGGCAGTGTCTTCGAATCAGCAGACGCTGCTCGCACGCCCCAAAAAGTTTTTGGATGGCGCTGTCCTAGTCCGACCGACGAGCTTTTTGGTTGCTCCCGGTCTATTTCGATTTCGATTTTTTGGTTTTCTTTCGCGCTTGGCGCGTTTACTTGTATAGGCTTCGGCATTTTGCGCTTGATACATCAATAAAGTTCCTTTGTTCCCAATATATATATATATATATATATATATATATATATATATATATATATATATATATATATATATATATATATATATATATATATATATGATAAGATAAATACAAGTGTCTTATAATAGAAATATTATGTTGTTCGGTGGTGTGAATCTTATTCTAGGCAAGGAGGTATTGTACAATACTTTTGGATATAATATCGTATAATCCTTTATCAAGTCTGGACTTGATATTAGACCCATGAGGCGACTCTTTCAGGTCCAAAATTTTAAAGAACTAATTTTGTATACTATTTAATATATATAAGTCCAATTTTAAATAAAAGTCTAGCATGTTCATTATAATTATTTTAATCCACATAAAAAGATTATTTGGGTGCAAACTTTTAGTACAAGACTATATATGAGCAAAATACCACAAAATAGCTTTGAGGGAAACACTTTTAGAATTCACCTTAGGTCTCAAAATATAAAGTCCGATATTGTCCTTTATTTGCAAGAGGGAATGTCCGAGGACCGAATCAAGGTAATACGTCCTATAATTTGAAGCTGCATGAATTTTGTCCCCTATTAATGGCAATACTAAATTTGCCAACGATAATGTCACGACCCGGTCCCAATTTCTTGGGTCGAATCGAATCATGCCCAGCCTGCACCATTGTTGAGACGGTGGCAGTAAGCTGTTTCACTCATGCAGGTAATCAACAACACAGTTCTAATTGTCACAACTTAATATTTCGATAAATAAAAATTGTCCAAAACAAAGTTTCAAATACAAACCACAACTGAAATAAAATATTTGTTTTCAACCTAATCATAAATAAATCTAATTAGCAGTCTCCTCATCATCATCCTCTGGTAGAACAGCCGGGTACAGCTCAGGGTCATAGTAGCTACTTATCAATAGCTCAGTATCGTCCATAGTACCTACGGGGAATCCAGTCAGGAAAGGAGCAAAGTACACTTCATGATAATTTAACAATTGAAATAATAATAGAGTTATGCACTTTTAAACAATTTGAAATAAATAGTTTTCCAGCAGTTAAAATATTGTGATGTGAATAGGCAATGAATATGACCAGATTGGGTTGTACAGTTGTACCCTATTGATACGATATGGCTTATCCCCGTGTGTATGAGGGGTAAGCTAACACAGTCATTATACTACTTTGGATGTGGTCATACCCATTACACTACTCCCCCAGTACCCAACAGTTAATCAGTTAATGCTCTCAAAGAGAGTTCCGTGTTACATCGTGGTTTAAACTTGCAATAAAACGATTACTAATAATTATAAACTAACACAAAATGTACTTGCCTTTGTTTATGACTGGTTTGAAGAGTTGGTTCCAGGATAGACAATCAGACTCGTCCTTGAAATCCTACAATTTATAATCCTGACTTAGAATCAAATTGGAAACCATTCTAGGTGTGCTAGTTACAATCTCTAGAATTTTATCCTAATCAAGTTTTATATTGTTACAATTATACTACTGTTACACGATTATCGATACGAATTAAAATTATTAATTTACTAAAGAAAAAGTCAATTTAACATTTATTGGAAAAATTCACATTTTTTGATTATTTGGCAAAACTTTGTATTTTGTAATATATCTAAAACTAGGTTTTTCTTTAAATGAGAAAAACGTGAATTTTATTTAAATTAAAAAACTTGTAATTTATTATTACTTAATGTGAGAAAGTTATTTAATTTTCTATATATAAAAATAATATTCAATTTTATTATTTTACGTGTTTTACGAACAAAACAACAACCCAAAAATAAAGAAAAAATCTACGCTACACAATACAGGATCGCAGAAATAAATAGAAAACTGGGCTTATGCCCTTACAACACTTTACATGAATTAAAAATTAATTAAATTTGCTGGTGAACTCTGAACGCCGGGAAGCTGTCCATTCAGTAGGCCGAGGCCCTGCACCAAAAATACGATTGGCCAGTAGCTAGCTCTAAATAATAATTAATATTATTAAATATAAAACAAAAGAAAGGGTCTCAGACTTGGTCCAAAATTATGTTTGCAAATAGCTAATGCCTCAACGTCCGGAACAATGCCGATTTCGTTTGCATTTTGCTAAGGGCCCATTGATCGATACGGTCGTCGCCCGAAAGGTATCCAAACCAACAAAACCAAATCGAAAAACCTTTTAATAATTCTTTGCAAAAGGCCGGTTTTGAAAATAGTATTTTGAAATCATTTGAGAAAAATTAGGCAGTATCTCCTTTGTAACTGGGATAACCGAATCCTAGGAAAGTGTCAATGCCCAAAGTATTTTCAATACAAAAATATTTCCAACACTAAAATCCCATTTATCAAGCCCACGAATAATATCCAAAATCACATAACTTCCGAATCATAATATTCGGAAAAACCCGAAATACTCTCGGGACCCAAAGAAAACCACAGAAACAAGCTAAGGAAATGTCACTGAAACATTTCCGAAAACCTTTCTCGGAAATTCTAAAACAATCAAAGAACCAACAAACAATCCAAAATAAGCCACAAAATCATCCCGATGTTAAATTCGAAAATCCGACACCAACATCGCAATTATCGATGTCGAATCCTATGTCGGGATCGAGACCGCATCATCATCGACACTAAGAGGGGACACGGGAATACGAAAAATATACCTTGGTGCTCGGCTAGAGCTCTCAGATGTAAATAGGAAGAAGAATTGGATCCTGCAAATCTTGGAAGATGCGGACAGCGGAATCGGGACAGAAATTGACTACGAAAACTCCGAATATGAACCTGCGAGGTGCTGTGAACAGTGGATCGGGGCACGCGGGGTCGGCCGGGAACAGCTGCAGGGAGGCCGCGCGGATCGGGACAGCAATGGCAGGGACAGGGGGCCGCCCGGGTCGGGCTGGCACGCACGTTCGCGGGGAGGCAGCGGCCGGGGTTGGTCGCCGGTGAGGCGTCGGCCTCGGGAGGATGGCGCCGAGCTCAGGGTCGGCCGGGACTCGGACGAAGGGCGCTGTCGGGTCGGGGATCTCGTCAGAGAACGTCGGGCTCGGCTAGGGCTGGGTTTGGGGAAAAAGTTTGGGAGTTTAGAGATGGTGGTGGTGGGGCATGGAGGGGATGGAGAGGGTTTTATAGAGGTAAAAGAGAGGAGTTACGGGAAGGGAAAGGGTGGTCGGCCGGCGTTTACGGGAAGCCGAGGAGTCGGCCGAGAGTTGGCAGTGGAGAAAATGAAGGGTTTTTCCCTTCAGGTGTTATAAATGAGAATGAGATAGAGAAAGAGAGAGTTAAGAATTTTAAGTGAGTTGAGAGAGGTTACTGAGAGGAAAGGAATTCGTTCCTTTAAGAAATTTATATATATATATATATATATATATATATATATATATATATATATATATATATATATATATATATATATATATATATATAATATTTAACTTATGATTTATACACGAAACCGATCTCGGTTTTCGGAATTGATTCCGAGTCGTGTTTCGAAAATGGGAACGGGTTCGGGTCTGGCCAGACAATCAAAAGTCCAGGAATTTATATTTTTGAAAAATAATAATTTTTAATAATAAACACAATATTTAATTAATAAAGATTACGGGTTTCACAACCTTCCCTCCTTAAGAAATTTTGTCCTCGGAATTTAAAGGATAGGGTTAGGAATTACCTCAGGTCTCAAACGAGTACGGGTACTGCTCCCGCATCTCGTCTTCTCGCTCCCAGGTAGAATCACCTAGGGAATTGTGCCTCCATATAACTCTGAATATGGGAGTCACCGAAGTCATGGTCCTCTTCTCGCCTCTGTCCAAAATTGCCACAGGCTTCTCTGGCACGGTAAGGCTGGGTCCAATTTCCAGCTCTGAATGGTCCAAGATGTTGGCCCATTGGTCATATGGTCAACCTGATTTTAATAATTGATCAAACTCTGTCTGGATATATGGGACATCTCGGATTCTTGGACATGATCAAGATTGGCTATCCACTGAATTCAAGACCGAAGATCTGTTTGCCTACTCGAGTCTGTAATTCTTTATGCAATGTATTTTCATTTTATTTGAGTCTAGGAATATGTTGTACACCGAGTCGTACTGGCAAATAGGCTACCCTCAAATGAGTTCAAAATGTTTTTAAAATGACCTCTCAAAAAGGTTTACAAAAAAGTTTTCAAAAAGGTTTTCAAAGATCACCAAAAGCTTTTTCAAAACCCTAACTAAACCCTGACTTAACCCTGACAGAACTCGGACCGAGTTCGGCCAGAGTTCAGTTAGTGGCCGTTGTGATTTTGAATCCTTGAAACTTGGTCCTCCTGCAGTTGCGGATTTGATCGAGATTTACTCAAAGAGTTCTGTCCGAATTCTGTCAGAAGTCTGCCTTTGGAACTCCTATAAATAGAGAAGGATTTCGATCATTTCAACTCACTCATTCACTTTCAATCTTCTCTCTATCTAAAGCTTTCAGTCTTCCAAAGAGTTTTCTAGAGCTTTCAATTTCAGATCACAAGCCAGTTACAATCCTCTAGTCAATTTGCCAGTGCGGTACGGTCTAGAAGTTTCTGAGAGATTGTAATCAGAAGGCTTGATTGAAGAATACCTCTTCACATTTGAAGTTGGACGAGTTCTTCGTATCAAAGCTCGCGTTGTAGAAGTTGCAAGGACTTCGTAAGAAAACTTGCAGTTTTTCCAATAGTGGATTCAACTGGTAGCAAGAGTTCTACCGACTGGATTAGTCCTCAACAGAGGGATACCAGTATACATCGCTGTCTTTGCGTTTGCTCTCTTAACTCTGCCTTTACATTATTTTAGTTTTGATTAATATTCTGTGATTGTGCTGCTAATATTTTTAATTAGCATTATTCCGCTGCCAACTCTATTCACCCCCCCTCTAGAGTATTACGTTTTACTATTTCGTTCCTACAATTGGTATCAGAGCGGGTGTTACAGGTAAAGCAAAGGTAACAGTGCAATTATTTATTCATTTTAATTAATTGTTATATAGATCACAGCACAACACATGGCAACTGTGAAATTCACAAGTGAAGGCCAGGCCACAAACAGACCCCCACTGTTTGATGGTACAAATTATACATATTGGAAAATACGGATGAGTTTCTTCTTGAAATCTCTTGACTTTGATTTATGGTCCATTGTTCTTGATGGCTATCAAAAGCCACCTCGTATAAATGTTGATGGAGTTTTAGTTGAAAAACCCCATAACAGATATACAGAGAAAGAAAAGAAAAGGGCCAGTCTTGACGCACGTGCCATTAATGCTCTTTTTTGTACTTTAGACAGAACTAAATTTAACAGGGTGTCTATCTGTACAACGGCTAATGAAGTATGGAAGCTACTTGAAGTCATACATGAAGGCACGACTCAAGTCAAGGAATCTAAATTCAGCAGACTTACTCAAGAGTACGAGGCGTTCAAGATGAAGCCCAACGAAACAGTTACACAAATGTTCGAGAGGTTCTTGGATATTGTAAATCCTTTGTCCTCCCTAGGCAAAGATTACAGTAACCATGAAAAGATTTACAAACTCCTGCGAGCTCTCACCAAGAACTGGATTCCAAAGGCTACTGCAATCATTGAAGGGAACGACCTCACAACTATGTCCCTCAAAGTACTCATGGGTAAACTACTCACTCATGAACTGGAGCTACAAGATTTTGAAGAGCCTGCACCAAAGGAGAAGACAATCGCTCTCAAGGCTCAGCACAAAAAAGCTGCTGAAGGTGACTCAGACAGCAGTGGATCTGACGCTGAAGATCAATCACTCATAGCAAGGAAGTTCAAAAGATTCATGAGACATGAGAAGAGAGTCAAAGAGAACAACAGCAACAACTGGTATCAAGAAGATGCTGTCTGCTATGGTTGCAAGAAGAAGGGACACATGAAGAAGGATTGTCCCACAAACTCATCATCAAGCAAGAAGAGCAACAGGTATGAAAAAGGAAACCTGAAGAGATCAACATCACGAAAATATGCCAATACCAGCATATGGCATAAAAGTGAAGCCAGCGACTCAGAAGACGAACAATCAGAAGACGCTGCAAACGTATGCTTTATGGCATCCGATCAGGTAGCTACTGAACCTGTAGTTGATACTTATGATGACTTCACCTTTGAGCAATTAGGAGATGCCTTCAGTGACCTGATGACTGATTACAGGAAACTGCGTAGTAAGTATCAGACCGCTAAAAAGGTACTCAAAGAGTACAAAGGTGAAATAGGTAGACTTACCGACCTACTAGCTGAGGTTAGAAATAATGTTAGTGAGTCTGGTGAGCTTTCTTCAATAAAGCTCTAATTACACGAGACTACCAAGTCATCTGAAGAGAAAGACAAAATTATTGACCAACTCAAGGAAGAACTTTCTATAGAGAAGAAAAGTCTTCAATGTGCACAAATTAGAATGGAATCACTCACTTCTGATTATACTAAGTTGTATGACACTTCCAAAAGATTGGAAATTAGGTTAGAAAAACAGCCTGAGCCTGCTGCTTCCTTCCCTAACACGTGTCACTTACCGAAAAATCGGAACACTTTTAAGCCAAACATTGTCAGACCTAACCCTATAAAACCTTTACCCCAAAAGGTTAAGCCCAAACAAGATTATAGGTATGCTTTCTTCTATACTAGAAAACCTAAACCTACCAACCATGCACACAACTCAGCTTTCAACACTCGACATGCACAATGTCATTATTATGGCCTCATTGGTCATATTTCATCTGTATGTAGAATGAGAAAGCTTGTTGATTTAAATGTTTATGCTTGGATATCTAAAGCTAACAATTCAGGACCCTACAAGAAATGGGTACCAAAAGTTTCATCTGCAAACTGTTTTGTAGGTGGAACACCCTTCACATGCTAGAAGCAAATGGATCCTCGACAGCGGTTGCTCACGACATATGACCGGTGACGCTACCCTATTTGCAACACTGTCGAAGAAAAAGAAGGAAGGCTATGTCTCCTTCGGTAATAACTTGAAAGGGTATATTATTGGTATCGGTGATGTTGGTAAGTCTCCCTATCCTGTGATTAAGGATGTCTGTCTGGTTACCGAGTTGAAACATAATCTACTTAGCATAAGTCACCTAGCTGATCATGGTTATGGAATCAACTTTGGCAAAGACAAATGTACTATAGTTGATAGCTCAACTGGTAGTACTATCTTTGAAGGTATCAGGGAAGACAATATATATGTTTTCTATTTGTTAGAAGAAACTAACATTTCAGGTAGATGCTTAATGGCCAAAAGTGATGAGAGTCATCTGTGGCATATGAGACTCGGTCACGCTAATATGGATACAATATCAAGATTATCCACAAAGAAGCTAGTACGCGGTTTACAGGACATTACATTCAAGAAGGATTCGGTATGCAGTCAATGTGAAAGGAACAAAGCTACCAGATCCACATTCAAATTAGTAAACGCAGTATGTACTACTAGACCTCTACAATTGCTTTATATGGACTTATTTGGTCCTAGCAGAGTTGCTAGCCTCGGAGGTAAACTTTATGCTTTCGTAATTGTAGATGATTTCTCTAGATACACGTGGGTGTATTTCTTGACACGCAAGAATGATGCATTATCCGAATTTGTCGTCTTTTGTAAGAAAGTACAGAATGAAAAAGGTTACATGATCACTTGTCACACCCCAGAACCAAAATACTGGAGAGCGGGGGCAGACATAGCCAGCTACGTATATGAAATGGATTCCATCTCGCTATACGGTCACGGCTGTCTAGATACATGAGGGTTTATCTATAAGCCAACAGTCTCTTAAGGTCATAAACAAGCCTAGTGTCTCAATCACAAGCAAGTAAGTAAAAGGTTACAAGAAGTATGATCATTAAATATACAATAGTAAGGCGTCCCAAATATTACATATTCAGCTGATCATGAAACTAGTCGTTACAAAATGTTAGGACTAGCAAGAGTTTAGTCATACATGATCAACCCTAGGATCTGTCAATCATGTTACAGCCCGTAGACAGACAGTAAGTAAAGTGCAATCGAGCTAAACAGGTGCTCGTCGGCTAAACGCCTCAAAAGAATATTTTTACAATAGAGTGGGAGAGCCAAAAATAACCCACTCGTTGCCCGGATTCCGTCTAGTCGCCACCATCGGGCTGGATAGTCGGTAGATCCTCCGGAGCTGCTCCGAAATCTGGCCACACAAAACCAGCTAGGTCAGACCCCAGAAAGAGCAAGTGCCACAAAGGAAGCTTCACTTAGGAACTAAAACCAGCAATCAGCACAAGATATAAATAAAAATAAGAACTGGAAATAAAAAAAATACATCAGGATGATATACGACGAGATAACCATGGAACTATTCAGAGAACCAGGTTATAACCCGTAAACCAAACAAGGACCGGGGTTGTAACCCTTCGTCTGAACAGAACTTGGAATTCTCACCATTTATCGGTAAAATAAATACAAGTATTCTGGTCATGCAGTAGTCTGGAACAGGATCAGGACAAGGCTAGACAGGTTAGACTACATCCAATCACTTCACAGCCAAGCAAGAATTACGGCTTGATACTTTAACTAACTAGGGTTGTCACAAGCCTAATTACTAACAAGATGCAGTAAGATTATTCCACAGCCACAAGCCCTGCAGACCATCCAGGTTACCCGGGTTAAAAGATTTAGAGTTGAATTCAGGTGGGTACATCGTCCAGGAAATGAATGTACCCTTAGGTAGCTTGAAGGGTGCAACACATGACAGTGTGCTGGAAATGTGCCCTACTCGACGGTAGGCTACAGATCCCAAGGTGTGCCCAGGTAACGGGATTGCCTGTAGCTGGGAAATCTCGTCATGACTATTGTATTAATCTAGTTATTAGCCTTAGTCCATTTTAGTAGGTACTCCTGACCGTGGTACTCAGGAGTCCTTGTCCTAGACATGATGCAAGACAGGACTGGTTTATTTGTACAAGCACAATCGCCCACGGTGTCCAGGATTAATTATACAGGTCATGTCATGTCAGGTAGCCGTCGCAACAGCTAATCGAGATATATCTTGTTAGGTTATCATGTCAAGAGTTCTTGTCAGGAGTGCGCCACGACGGGCCACTATCAGGTCATGTCAGGTTTATTTGTCAAGAGTGCACCACTACGGGTCACTATCGTGTCATGCTCAGGTATCATTTCCAAACATCTTAAACAAATCCATGATTATCAAGTTCATGAAAAAAGGCATAAGGATATAAGATGGACGTAAAAATATATATAATAATAATAATAATAATAATAATAGAACAAGACAGGGAACAGGAAGTCCATGCGGCTCAAGATGAGTGAGTCCATGCGACTGGGTCAATACAGGTTCATGCGGCTGGGACTGCACGCTCATGCGGCTCAGGGAGCCCAAGGCGCATGCGGCTGGAAAGGCGGGTTCATGCGGACGAAGGGGAGTCAGCTTATGCGGCTGCGAAGGAAGCAATCGCCATGCGGCCGGAGTTCAACAACATATGCGGCTATGATCAAACGAAGTCATATGCGGCTGAGCAAGGGCGATACATATGCGGCTGGGTGCGAAGGAACTCATGCGGCTGAAAGCTAGCTGCATGAAGTCCATGCGACTCAAGATAACAGGGGCTCATGCGGCTGAGTCTGAGCAAGGCTATGCGGCTGGATCCGGGTCAAGTCTCATGCGGCCAGCGGGAAGAGAAATCTTATGCGGTTCAAAGGCTATGCGGCTCAATTACTCGCCGCATGAAGATTCATGCGGTCAAGTACTCAAGCAAGTCTTATGCGGCTAGGAAGGACTTTCCATGCGGCTGAGCTCGAACGAGTCTCATGCGGCTGGAAAGGCCATACGGCCAGAGACTTGCCGCATGAGGATTCATGCGGCCAAGTACTGCTCTTCTTCTCCACTCGTCCGAGAAGAGGAGCCAAGCAACCATGGCTTCCAAACTACACAAAACCTTCATCCGGAGCCCAAATCTGAACTTCCATAGGTCAAAACGGGGTAGAACGAAATTCTCTACAACATAGAACCCTCAAAACTCAGAAATATCAGGATTAAGTAGATCCAAACCCAAGGAATCTGAAAATAAAGTAAACTTAGATCTAGAAGAATCTAGCCATGGAAAGTGAAAATGCCAAGTACTAAAGTGCTTTAGAATGTAGTAAGGAAGAGAATAAAGTAATAAAATTGGAGTTCCTCTATGAAGCAAGTTGCACTTGCCTAGACCTCTCTCTCCTCTCTCTGGTTGGTGAAGAAGTAAATGAGGAAGAAGAAGATGATAAATGAAGAGAGAGAATAAAGAGGGCTAATAAATATCAAGGGTGGTGGTAGGTAGGGGGGTTTATCCATGGGTTCATCATGAACCAAATCAAAACCAAGCCAAGCCGAACCAACCAACCCGAACCAGGAATAAACCAAGCCAAGAAGGAAATGTCAAGCCAAGGAATCATGCAATACAAGAATAAAATACGTATACGTATTCCAGAAATACGTAATACGAACACAGGCATTACAACTCTACCCACCTTAAAAGAATTCCGTCCTCAGAATTTAATCAAGAGGCTAGAGGAGCAATGACAAGCTACATTAATCACATGCAAGCTATAACTAGGCAGACAATCACTCATTCAAGCAAGGAATCGAAGGCATGAGGCATAAGTAAGACATTATACCTCACGAGTCAAACAAGTCGGGATATCGCGATCGGATATCATCCTCATGCTTCCACGTTGACTCCCCCAAAGAGTGATGACCCCAAGCAACTCGGACTAACTTGATAGTCTTGTTCTTGAGTATCTTCTCTCTCCGGTCCAATATAGACACGGGCCTCTCCTCATACGAAAGGTTAGTACCAACAACTAATTCCGAATGATCCAGGATATGGCTCGGGTTCGGGATATACCGTCGTAATTGGGATACATGGAACACGTCATGTACCTCGCTTAGCGACGGCGGAAGAGTGAGACGATAGGATACATCTCCTACTCGCTCCAGAATATCAAACGGTCCTATATACCTAGGACTAAGCTTTCCCCGGACGCCGAAACGAATGACGCCAAGGTTAGGCAAAATCCTCAGGAATACATGATCGCCGACCGAAAACTCGAGAGGACGCCGATGAGAATCGGCCCAATGGCGCTGGCAGTCTTGGACAACTCGAAGATGATCTCTGACTCGCCTGACCACTTCAACTGTCTGGGCAATCATTTCTGGACCGAGCATCTGTCTCTCTCCGACATCATCCCAGGCTAGCGGGGATCTGCACTTCCTACCATACAGTGCCTCGAACGGTGCCATCTGGATACTGGCCTGGAAACTGTTGTTGTACGAGAATTCCACCAGGTGCAAGTGATCTTCCCATGAACCACCGAATTCAAGTGAACAGGACCGCAACATGTCTTCAAGAGTCTGGATCGTGCGCTCCGACTGGCCATCTGTCTGCGGGTGATATGCTGAACTGAACTGGAGATGAGTTCCCAAACTCTCTTGTAAGCTACGCCAAAAGTGCGACGTAAATCTTGAATCTCGGTTCGAGGTGATACTGACTGGCACTCCATACAACCTGACAATCTGTCTGAGGTACATCTCTGCTAACTGAGCCGTCAACTGACCAACTCTGAACGGGAGAAAGTGAGCCACCTTCGTAAGCCGATCAACTATAACCCAGATAGCATCTCTGCCAGCCGGGGATCTAGGTAATCCAGTCACGAAATCCATGGTCACATGTTCCCATTTCTATTCTGGGATCGGCAAGGGCTGAAGAAGTCCAGCCGGTCTCTGATGTTCAGCTTTAACTTGTTGGCAAACCAAATACCGAGAGACAAACCGAGCTATCTCCCGCTTTATGCCATTCCACCAGAAATGCTGCCGGATATCACGGTACATCTTCGTACTGCCGGAATGGATGGAATACTGTGAACTGTGCACTTTCGACATGATCTCCTGTCTGATATCTCCACTGGGTACACAAAGACGATTACCATGTCGAAGTGTACCATTCTCATGAATGCACAACTCTGGTCTTCGTCCTGCCTCACACTCTGCTCTGAGTCGCTGAAGCTTAGAATCTGCCGACTGTGCCATCCGGATCCTCACGACTATAGTGGACTGAACTTGCATACTGGCCATCAAGGCCACACTGGAAGGGAGAACAACTTCTGTACCCATCTTCTGAAGATCTGCTAACAGCTCTGATTGTGCTGTTAGGAAATAAACTCTGGCTCTCCTGCTCAATACATCTGCAACGACGTTGGCCTTCCCGGGATGATACTGCAGGTTGACATCATAATCCACAAGAAGCTCCAGCCACCTTTTCTGACGCATGTTAAGATCCTTCTGGGTGAAAACATACTTCAGGCTCTTGTGGTCGGTGAAAATCTCCACCCTATCTCCGTACAAATAGTGTCTCCATAACTTAAGTGCAAACACCACTGCGGCTAGCTCCAAGTCATGGGTTGGGTAATTCCTCTCATGATCACGAAGTTGTCGTGACGCATAAGCTATTACCTTTCCATGCTGCATCAGAACACATCCTAAACCTCTGCCTGAAGCATCACAGTACACTGAGAATCCTCCGGTCCCATCTGGAAGCGTGAGAATAGGAGTTGTTATCAGGCCTCGCTTCAACTTCTCAAAAGAATCCTGGCACTCTGCTGTCCAAGCAAACTGTACCTCCTTGCGGGTCAACTGCATCAATGGTGCTGAAATTTGAGCAAAATCTGAAATAAACCGCCGGTAGTAGCTGGCCAATCCAAGAAAACTATGAACCTCTACAACTATGCTGGGCACTAGCCATGACTCAATAGCCACAATCTTCTGGGGATCCACTTCTACTCCTCCTCGAGTGATGATATGACCCAAGTAAAAAATGCGATCGAGCCAGAACTCACATTTACTGAACTTAGCATATAACTGGGGCTCTCTGAGGATCTGAAGAACTACACGGAGATGCTGCTCATGCTCCTCCTCACTCTTGCTGTAGACCAGGATGTCATCCAAGAACACAATCACAAACTGATCTAAGTAAGGCATGAAGATGCGATTCATGAGGTCTATGAATACTGCCGGCGCATTGGTCGCTCCAAAAGGCATAACAAGGAACTCCTAATGCCCATATCTCGATCTAAAAGCTATCTTCGGGATGTCCTGCTCTCTGACTCTGATCTGATGATAACCTGAGCGCAAATCAATCTTCGAGAATACTGAAGCCCCCTTGAGTTGATCAAACAAGTCATCTATCCTCGGAAGAGGGTATCTGTTCTTGATTGTCACTGAGTTCAAGGTACGATAATCAACACATAACCTGGACGTATCATCCTTCTTTTTCATAAGAAGCATCGGGGCTCCCCAAGGTGATCCACTAGCACGAATGAATCCCTTGGTTCTGAGTTCTTCAATCATCTTGTACAATATTTCCAACTCTGACGGCGCCATCCTGTAGACTCTCTCTGACACTGGGGTTGTCCCGGGAATCAAGTCTATAGTGAATTCGATCTCCCGCTCCGGAGGCATACCTGGAAGTTCTTCTGGGAAAATATCTGGAAACTCCTCGACTATCCTGGGCAACTGAACTGCCGCTACTGCCATCCGCAATACTGGAGGAGAAGGCTCAACCGTTCCTCTGGAAAAGGAAAACTCTGGCTCGCCTGGAATGCTAAAAACAACCCTGCCTATATGGCAGTCTATTCTAGCATACTGGTTCCTCAACCAATCCATCCCTAGAACCACATCATAATCGGCTATCGGGAATTCTATCAATCTAGCGGGAAATTTTCTACCGCTAACTACGATCCGACACGAGGAAAACACTCTATCTACTCCCACAAGTCCGTTACCAGTAAGTATATTAAGCCTTACTGATAATGACTCGGGCTTCAATCCTACCCGTGTCGCGAATCGTACAGACATAAAAGAATGTGATGTACCAGAATCAAATAAAGCTGAAGCTGGAAAGGAGTTGACGAGAATAGTACCTGTCACTACCTCTCCTGGTGCCAATCCTTCCTCTACGGTCATCACCATAGCCTGACCGTGCCCTCGGGGTGCTGGTCCCCTCTGCTGGAATCTTCGTTGTCTATTCTGACTCTGGGCCTGGGCTTGAACATACTGCTGGGGGTTCTGCTGCTGGAATACTTGGGTCTGAGGCGGCAAGGGCCTCGGCAATGGGTACAGTTGCTGCTGCTGGACCGGTGCTGGTCCTATCACCGAAGAGCTAGAAAGGTTGGACGATGATGAACCACCCCTATTCGGGCAGGATCCAACCCTATGGTCTGGTGCTCCACAAGCCAGGCACAATCCTTGCGCCCTGCGATATTCTGCCACTACATGGCCTGGCTTCCCACAATGAGAACATCCCACTGCGGAAGTCTGCTTCTGCTTCTGCTGTTGCTGCTGAGGGTACGTCGGGGTGGAATGTTGAACCGACGTCACAGAGGCCGCCCGCCTTAGAGCTTCAATAGTCAAGGCCCTGGCTGCCGGGGCTGGGGCTGAAGACTGATTCATCTGACCGTGGGATCTCTTCCGACCTTCGGCCCTATCCACAATCCTCAGGAAGGTGTACTCATGCCTCCTAGCTGCTCTCAAAACTGTATCAAAAGTCTGATGCTTAAACTGCTCAACTGCTAACAAGATCTCCAGGTGAAGTCCCTGCTGGAATCGCTGGGCTCTATCATACTCGGTTGCTACCAAGGTGGGAGCAAACCGACTGAGTCTGGAAAACTCGGCCGCATATCCGTCGACCGTCCTTCCTCCTTGCTTCAGATTAGTGAACCTCGTCTGTAGATCATATCGGGCTACAGCATCGAAATACTTGGTCTGGAATCTCTCCTTGAATGCTGCCCAAGCAACGGGTGCCACTAACCCAACGGCCTGCGCCGCCCACCAGCTGCGGGCAAGATCTAGCAACTGCAGGCGCACCACGGCTACCTTCTCGTTCTCTGGAGTCCTGGCTGCCTCGAGAATTACTTCTGTATCCTGAAGCCAAGCATCTGCTGTGATAGCATCTTCACTACCGTCAAAGAACGGAGGGTTCAAGTGCTTGAAGCTGTTGGCCGTGCTGTTCCCTGGATGACCGCCTCTGGTCAAAGCATCCGCCACTGCTTGTTGCAAGGCATCTCCACGACGATCTTGAGAAGCTACCAAGGTCCTGACGAGTCCTACTAATGTGCCATCATCAGGTTCGGCAGGCTGAACTGGGGTCTCTTCTCCAATAGGCTCGACTCTGGAGGCTACTCCGAAATGCTGGGCTTGATTTCCGGGTTGCTGCTGGTCCGCGGGAGGTGCTCCGCCTTGCTGGTCGGTAGGACCACGAATAATGCCGCTGAAGAAGACGACATAGGAAACAATAAGGAAGGACCAGGGCATATCAACGATACAAGCACATGATCAGGACAAAAATCCAGGGATTCAAAAGATACGAGCAGAGATCAAGGACGAATACCTGCATGGGCCACCACTTAAACCATGTCACACCCCAGAACCAGAATACTGGAGAGCAGGGGCAGACATAGCCAACTACGTATATGAAATGGATTCCATCTCGCTATACGGTCACGGCTATCTAGATACATGAGGGTTTATCTACAAGCCAACAGTCTCTTAAGGTCATGAACAAGCCTAGTGTCTCAATCACAAGCAAGTAAGTAAAAGGTTACAAGAAGTATGATCATTAAATATACAATAGTAAGGCGTCCCAAACATTACATATTCAGCTGATCATGAAGCTAGTCGTTACAAAATGTTAGGACTAGCAAGAGTTTAGTCATACATGATCAATCCTAGGATCTGTCAATCATGTTACAGCCCGTAGACAGACAGTAAGTAAAGTACAATCGAGCTAAACAGGTGCTCGTCGGCTAAACGCCTCAAAAGAATATTTTTACAATAGAGTGGGAGAGCCAAAAATAACTCACTCGTTGCCCGGGTTCCGTCTAGTCGCCACCATCGGGCTGGATAGTCGGTAGATCCTCCGGAGCTGCTCCGAAATCTGGCCACACAAAACCAGCTGGGTCAGACCCCAGAAAGAGTAAGTGCCACAAAGGAAGCTTCACTTAGGAACTAAAACCAGCAATCAGCACAAGATATAAATAAAAGTAAGAACTGGAAATAAAGAAAATACATCAGGATGATATACGATGAGATAACCATGGAACTATTCAGAGAACTAGGTTACAACCCGTAAACCAAACAAGGATCGGGGTTGTAACCCTTCGTCTGAACAAAACTTGGAATTCTTACCATTTATCGGTAAAATAAATACAAGCATTCTGGTCATGCAGTAGTCTGGAACAGGATCAGGACAAGGCTAGACAGGTTAGACTACATCCAATCACTTCACGGCCAAGCAAGAATTACGGCTTGATACTTTAACTAACTAGGATTGTCACAAGCCTAATTACTAACAAGATGCAGTGAGATTATTCCACAGCCACAAGCCCTGCAGACCATCCAGGTTACCCGGGTTAAAAGATTTAGAGTTGAATTCAGGTGGGTACATCGTCCAGGAAACGAATGTACCCTTAGGTAGCTTGAAGGGTGCAACACATGACAGTGTGCTGGAAATATGCCCTACTCGACGGTAGGCTACAGATCCCAAGGCGTGCCCAGGTAACGGGATTGCCTGTAGCTGGGAAATCTCGTCATGACTATTGTATTAATCTAGTTATTAGCCTTAGTCCATTTTAGTAGGTACTCCTGACCGTGGTACTCAGGAGTCCCTGTCCTAGATATGATGCAAGACAGGACTGGTTTATTTATACAAGCACAATCGCCACAGTGTCCAGGATTAATTATACAGGTCATGTCATGTCAGGTAGCCGTCGTAACAGCTAATCGAGATATATCTTGTTAGGTTATCATGTCAAGAGTTCTTGTCAAGAGTGCGCCACGACGGGCCACTATCAGGTCATGTCAGGTTTACTTGTCAAGAGTGCACCACTACGGGTCACTATCGTGTCATGCTCAGGTATTATTTCCAAACATCTTAAACAAATCCATGATTATCAAGTTCATGAAAAAAGGCGTAAGGATATAAAATGGACGTAAATATATATATATATATATATATAATAATAATAATAATAATAATAATAATATAACAAGACAGGGCACAGGAAGTCCATGCGGCTCAAGAGGAGTGAGTCCATGCGACTGGGTCAATACAGGTTCATGCGGCTGGGACTGCACGCTCATGCGGCTCAGGGAGCCCAAGGCGCATACGGCTGGAAAGGCGGGTTCATGCGGACGAAGGGGAGTCAGCTTATGCGGCTGCGAAGAAAGCAATCGCCATGCGGCCGGAGTTCAACAGCATATGCGGCTATGATCAGACGAAGTCATATGCGGCTGAGCAAGGGCGATACATATGCGGCTGGGTGCGAAGGAACTCATGCGGCTGAAAGCTAGCCGCATGAAGTCCATGTGACTCAAGATAACAGGGGCTCATGCGGCTGAGTCTGAGCAAGGCTATGCGGCTGGATCCGGGTCAAGTCTCATGCGGCCAGCGGGAAGAGAAATCTTATGCGGTTCAAAGGCTATGCGGCTCAATTACTCGCCGTATGAAGATTCATGCGGTCAAGTACTCAAGCAAGTCTTATGCGGCTAGGAAGGACTTTTCATGCGACTGAGCTCGAATGAGTCTCATGCGGCTGGAAAGGCCATACGGCCAGAGACTTGTCGCATGAGGATTCATGCGGCCAAGTACTGCTCTTCTTCTCCACTCGTCCGAAAAGAGGAGCCAAGCAACCATGGCTTCCAAACTACACAAAACCTTCATCCGGAGCCCAAATCTGAACTTCTATAGGTCAAAACGGGGCAGAACGAAATTCTCTACAACATAGAACCCTCAAAACTCAGAAATATCAAGATTAAGTAGATCCAAACCCAAGAAATCCAAAAATAAAGTAAACTTAGATCTAGAAGAATCTAGCCATGGAAAGTGAAAATGCCAAGTACTAAAGTACTTTAGAATGTAGTAAGGAAGAGAATGAAGTAATAAAATTGGAGTTCCTCCATGAAGCAAGTTGCACTTGCCTAGACCTCCCTCTCCTCTCTCTGGTTGGTGAAGAAGTAAATGAGGAAGAAGAAGATGATAAATAAAGAGAGAGAATAAAGAGGGCTAATAAATATCAAGGGTGGTGGTAGGTAGGGGGGTTTATCCATGGATTCATCATGAACCAAATCAAAACCAAGCCAAGCCGAACCAACCAACCCGAACCAGGAATAAACCAAGCCAAGAAGGAAATGTCAAGCCAAGGAATCATGCAATACAAGAATAAAATACATATACGTATTCCAAAAATACGTAATACGAACACAGGCATTACATCACTCGCATAAGAAGCGATCATGGAGGCGAATTCGAGAATGCTAATTTTGAGCAATTTTGTGACACACATGGTTTTATACACGAGTTCTCCTGCCCTAAGACTCCACAACAAAATAGAGTTGTGGAACATAAGAACAGAACTCTAACCGAAATGGCCAGAGTGATGTTAAACCAGTTTAGTCTACCCAAATATTTCTGGGCTGAAGCTGTTAATACAGCTTGCTTTGTACTCAATAGAGTTCTAATTCATCCCAAATCGAAGAAGACTCCATTTGAGTTATGGTTTGATAGAATTCCGTCTGTTTCATACTTTAGAATATTTGGCTGTAAATGTTTTATTCTTAATACAAAAGACAATTTGGGAAAATTTGATGAAAAGGCCGATGAAGGTATATTTTTAGGTTATGCGGTCAAGAGCAAAGGATGCAGAGTCTTCAACAAACGTACCATGATCATCGAAGAGTCAATCAATGTCACTTTTGATGAATTGAATCAAATGACTATCGATGACAATGACGAAGATACATCTGTACCAAGCACAACTCCAGCTGATTCTCAACCAAGCTCTGTACTAGCTGAACCTCCTAGAGAAGATCCAGGAACCAGCTACCTTCAGAATCTACCGAAAAGGTTGAAATTTATAGCTGATCATCCAAAAGATTTGGTAATTGGTGATATTACCAAAGGAGTAAGTACTCGTACATCCAGTAGAGATATTGTTTCTAGTGTTGCATTTATTTCATAGCTAGAACCCAAAACTATTGATGAAGCATGTAGTGATAGTTTTTGGATAGATGCTATGCAAGAGGAATTAAACCAATTTGAACAGAATCAAGTTTGGGAACTTGTTCCCAGGCCTATTGATCATCCGGTCATTGGCACCCGTTGGGTATTCCAAAATAAACTTAATGAGAATGGTTTAGTGACTCGTAATAAGGCTCGACTCGTAGCTCAAGGATACAATCAAGAAGAAGGTATCGACTACGATGAGACTTATACTCCAGTTGCGAGATTAGAATCCATTCGCATGTTATGTGCATTTGCATGTTTTCATAATTTTAAACTTTTTCAAATGGATGTCAAGAGTGTATTTTAAATGGTTTTATAAAAGAAGAAATTTTTGTAGCACAACCTCCAGGTTTCACGGATTTCAAAAACCCTGATCATATTTTCAAGTTGAAGAAAGCCCTATACAGTTTAAAACAAGCACCTCGTGCTTGGTATGATCGTCTAAGCTCTTTTCTACTTGACAACGGCTTTTCAAAAGGCAAGGTTGACACTACACTGTTTATTAAGTCTTTTAATGGCAAACTTCGTTTAATTCAAATCTATGTTGATGATATTATATTTGGATCTACTGATGAATCTCTGTGTCAAGAATTTTCTAAGTGTATGCGGAATGAGTTTGAAATGAGCATGATGGGAGAGCTGAAATTCTTTCTTGGACTGCAAATCAAACAAACTGATAATGGGACGTTCATAAATCAAGCCAAGTATACAAAAGATCTGCTAAAGAAGTTTGATCTGGACAATGTCAAACCTATTGGCACTCCAATGGCAACTTCAACAAAGCTTGATTCAGATGAACAAGGCAAGGCAGTCGACACACGTAAGTATCGAGGTATGATTGGTAGTTTACTTTATTTAACTGCTAGTCGTCCAGATATAATATTTAGTATTTGCCTGTGTGCACGTTTTCAAACTAACCCAAAGGAATCACATCTGTCCGCAGTTAAGCGTATCTTTCGATACCTTAAGGGCACTTCTTCTGTTGGCTTGTGGTATCCCAAAACTAAGTCCTTTGACCTTATTGGTTATTCGGATGCAAATTTTGCTGGATGCAAAGTTGATAGAAAAAGTACCAGTGGCACTTGTCATTTCTTAGGCAAGGCTTTAGTCTCATGGTTTAGTAAAAAGCAAAATTCTGTAGCCCTATCAACAACAGAGGCTGAGTACATCACCGCAGGACGTTGTTGTGCTCAGATTTTGTGGATAAAACAAACCCTAGAAGACTATAATTTATTTTACACACATATTCCTATTTTCTGTGATAACACGAGCACTATTAATTTGACTAAGAATCCAGTATGTCACTCTCGCACTAAATATATCGAGATTCGACATCATTTTCTTAGAGATCATCATCAAAATAGAGATATAAACCTTGTGTACATAGATACTAAAAATCAACTAGCTGACATCTTCACTAAACCTCTAGCGGAAGATCGTTTCAATTATTTACGTCGAGAATTAGGAATTTTGGACGTCAATAATATTAATTAATTTTATTTTATGATTATATATTATTACGCAAAAACTGTGTTAGAGACAAGCCAATAAAGAGTCTGTCTGTCACCACAACTACGGTTGAAGCGAAGCGGTACTTAAGTGTTCTCCGGTGAACCTCCGCCAGCTAGGACAGTACTCCTACAGCTAATCTGAGACAGTTGCTGTGTAACGATATTTAATTCATAAAATAATATTAATTATGTTAATTGAAGGCTAAAATAACTAATCTTTGAATTAAATATTTGAAATGAGACAATGAAAAAGAATGGCAAAAATCAACTTTATAGAACCCTAGGCGAATTCGGCCAGAGCTCTGACCGAATTCGGCCCGAGTTCGGTTGAGGGTATCAGGCTATATATCCAGAACCCGAGAGCCCCTCTTCTTTATTGCTTCCAAATTTCTTTCAAACAGCAGCAGCAGCCGAACCGAGCACCAAAACCCTAGTTCTTCACCACCCTATTCCTTCCAATCCAAGTGGTGAAATCTTTCCAAAATTTGGAATCGTGCGGAGATCATCGTCCTCTTCAACATACTTTGATTTCCGGAGGTATAACCCCATCTTTCTCCACTTTTCAATTAGTGTATTTTTATTTTCAATTTGCACAAATGGCACCCAAATTCAATCCATCTAAGAGAAAGAAGACGACTCCTAGTGAGGAAGGGTCATCTTCGCATCCGCATACGGATTCCCTATTCTCGCCAGTCCAAATGAGCGACGGTGCGTTCGACGGATTTTTCTTCCAAACCCTAGACCAAGCCCTACTACTGTGGTATGGAGACTTCTCCATGAGATCCATATGCACAGGCGCTCCAGTCAAATAGACTGTATTTCCTGACCATCACCTTTTCTTTGAGGCATTAGGGCTACATCTTTTTGTTCAAATATGCTTCCCTATAGCAACTAATGCCATTAGATTATTTTATTGTAATCTCATATTAGACACTTTTGATGTGAGCACTCGTGTTTGAGGTATTGATATCAATTTCGATGATAACCTCTTAGCGGAGATCCTTGGTATCCCTAACGAAGGTGAACCGCTAGTCGATTTCACTGAATTTGATTTCCCCGAAGGCACGACACTCGCAAATTTTAAAGCAAAACTCTGTGCACCTGATAGAGTACGCTCTGGAAAGTTCAAGGCTAACAACCTGAACTTGTTTAACTATGAATTGTATTGCATCATCTATTCTACTATCCTTCCAAAATCCACTTCAAAGGATGATGTGACTTCTTTTGAGCTGTCCGCCATGTACCACATTCTTACGGGGATTCCATTTTCTGCCCCTAAGACCATGATTCAGATAATGGGTTATTGTCGTACAAGAGATAGAAATCTCTCTTACGCGATGATTCTCCCACGCATCTTTCAGCGCTTTGATATCGATCTGTCGACTTGTACTCAGGACCCTGAGCCCAAGTTCCTTCAGTTATCTCGTCGTAGCATGACTGCTACTGCTCCTCCTACTGTACCTCCTCCACCACCTCATCAGTATGCCATGACATTTGAGGGCATACATCAGTATTTATCTGCTTTGCACGTCTCGATGACGGACATGGCTCGCGAGCGTGAGTTCCGCAACGTCACCCGTTATCAGGCACTTGCAAACTCCTTAGCTGATCTTCGTTTCGCCCAGACTGGTCATTCAGCCGGTTCCATCCCTAGAGATCCAACTTTTTCTGGTTACCGCTGTGAGGATGAGGCTGTTCATGCCTACTTCCAGCCCGGTAATGCCTATGATTGGTACCGTCCTGACCGTGCTCCACATCGTGATTATGTTGGTGAGTTCTATACTGGCGCCCCTCTACATCCTTCTGGCGCTGGTACCTCTGGAGCTGGTCCTTCAGGACATGCTGGTCGAGCTACTGATGATGTTGATGATGATAATGATGAGGAGATGTGACTATCTGATTTTGAGTGACATTTTATTGTACACTTGGAAATGCTCCGACATTCCAAGTTTTTATCAGTACTTTTTGATTATTATCAGCACTTTGTAGTTTGCTTCAGTACTTATTTATTTGCATGGACATGTTTTATTTTGCCTCAGTTTATGGCATCTAGTTTATTTCATCACTATGTTTCAGTTTCAGTTTATGCTAGCACTATCTCTCTATGTTGCTTCATTCTTATAACTGTCTGTTTAATTACATGCTTGTGATGATTTTTTTATGCCTGTGTTATTTATCTACAGTTTATTTCTATCTTAAATCTTTTATATGTGTTTTCTCACTATTTGTTACTTATGCATTTGATTACGGGGGAGCTTTATCTTTTGCAATTATTTTCCTAAGTGACAAAGGGGGAGAAAATTAAAGATCTAACATTTTTTTTTGAGAATACATGATATGAACAATTCTACTTCTACTTTTTGATATTTTTGAACAAGCTTAATGTTATATCATTCATAGTTTGTCAATTATCAAAATGGGGGAGATTGTTGGCCCATTGGTCATATGGTCAACCTGATTTTAATAATTGATCAAACTCTGTCTGGATATACGGGACATCTCGGATTCTTGGACATGATCAAGATTGGCTATCCACTGAATTCAAGACCGAAGATCTGTTTGCCTACTCGAGTCTGTAATTCCTTATGTAATATATTTTCATTTTATTTGAGTCTAGGAATATGTTGTACATCGAGTCGTACTGGAAAATAGGCTACCCTCAAATGAGTTCAAAATGTTTTTAAAATGACCTCTCAAAAAGGTTTACAAAAAGGTTTTCAATGATCACCAAAAGATTTTTCAAAACCCTAACTAAACCCTGACTTAACCCTGACAGAGCTCGGACCGAGTTCGGCCAGAGTTCGGCCAGAGTTCGGTTAGTGGCCGTTGTGATTTTGAATCCTTGGAACTTGGTTCTCCTGCAGTTGCGGATTTGACCGAGATTTACTCAAAGAGTTCTGCCCGAATTCTGCCCGAATTCTGCCTTTGGAACTCCTATAAATAGAGAAGGATTTCGATCATTTCAACTCACTCATTCACTTTCAATCTTCTCTCTATCTAAAGCTTTCAGTCTTCCAAAGAGTTTTCTAGAGCTTTCAATTTTAGATCACAAGCCAGTTACAATCCTCTAGTCAATTTGCCAGTGCAGTACGGTCTAGAAGTTTTTGAGAGATTGTAATCAGAAGGCTTGATTGAAGAATACCTCTTCACATTTGAAGTTGGACGAGTTCTTCGTATCAAAGCTCGCGTTGTAGAAGTTGCAAGGACTTCGTAAGAAAACTTGCAGTTTTTCCAATAGTGGATTCAACTGGTAGCAAGAGTTCTACCGACTGGATTAGTCCTCAACAGAGGAATACCAGTATACATCGCTGTCTTTGCGTTTGCTCTCTTAACTCTGCCTTTACATTATTTTAGTTTTGATTAATATTCTGTGATTGTGCTGCTAACATTTTTAATTAGCATTATTCCGCTGCCAACTCTATTCATCCCCCCTCTAGAGTATTACGCTTTACTATTTCGTTCCTACACAAGATGTGACTCGGATTCGGGATGTAGCGTCTGAGCTGTGAAACATGGAAGACGTTGTGCACACCTTCAAGATTAGCTGGTAAAGCTAATCGGAACGCTACTTCACCAATTCGGCTCAAAACTTCAAATGGTCCGATATATATGGGACTCAACTTTCCAGCTCTGCCAAATCGGATAGTTCCTCTTGTAGGAGAAATCTTCACAAAGACACTATCTCCTTCTTCAAACTCCAGTGGTCAACGACTGCTATCAGCCCAATGCTTCTGCCTGTCTTGGGTGATCCTGAGTTTGTCTCTAATGACCTTCACCTTCTCTGCTACGTCAGTCACCATCTCTGGCCCCAGCAGTACTCTTTCTCCTACGTCGTTTCATGCAAGTGGAGTGCGGCAACGACGTCCATAAAGAACTTCGAACGGTGTCATACCGATGCTAGCTTGGTAACTGTTGTTGTAAGAGAACTCTACCAAGTGCAAATGGTCTTCCCAAGACCCTCCAAATTCCAAGACGCAAGATCTCAACATGTCTTTAAGCGTCTGGATTGTCCTCTTTGATTGTCCGTCAGTTTGGGGATGGTAGGCTGTGCTGAACTTCAGTTGTGTTCCCAAGCTATCATGCAAACTCTTCCAAAAGTGTGAGGTAAATCTAGTATCTCTATCGGATACAATACTTACCGGAACTCCATGAATCCGGTAGATGTTCTCATGTACAGTGCTGCCAACTTCTCGGTGTATAGACCAACCTTGAAGGGGATAAAGTGAGTTGACTTCGTCAGTCGGTCCACAATAACCCAAATGGCATCTTTCCCTCCTTGGGATCGAGGCAGTCCAGACACAAAGTCCATTGTTATATGCTCCCACTTCCACTCCGAAATGTCCAGCGGCTGTAGAAGTCCTGCGGGTCTCTGTCTGCTAGCCTTCACTTGTTGACAAATCAAGCATCTAGCCACAAATCTGGATACATCCTTCTTCATTCCATACCACCAAACGATGGTACGTATATCCCGATACATCTTGTTAGCTCCAGGATGTATGGAATACTGCGACTGGTACGCTTCTTGTATTAGCTCATTCCTCAGTTCTCTAGATGGTAACACAGCCTCGTACCATTCTTTAATGCTCCGTCACTGGCGATAGAGAATCCTTCAAGTGTTCCTGCCAACACTTGATCTTTGAGTTTGCAAAGTGCTTCGTCTTGAAATTGTGTCATTGACTTTGTCCATCAGACTTGAACGCACTTACAACTGCATCATGGTTGAGTCAGCTCCAGGTAAAATAGCTTCTCGCCCCAGTTCCTTCATCTTTTTCTCAGGCAGTACAATCTCCAGACCAAGCTTCTCTATGTCCTCCAACAAGTGCCGCTCCTTAGTTAAGAACATCGCCACTGGATATCGACTAAGTGCATCTGCAACCACATTAGCCTTACCCGGATGGTACTGTAAGTCGATGTCAAAATCCGTCATCAGCTCCAGCCATCTTCTTTGTCTCATGTTCAACTCATTCTGAGTGAAAACATATTTCAGACTTTTGTGGTCTGTAAATATTTCCACTCTCTCCATAGAGATAATGCTTCCATAGTTTCAAAGCAAAGATGACTGCAGCAAGCTCCAGATCATGTGTGGGATAGTTCTTCTCATGAGTCCGTAATTGCCTAGATGCGTAAGCAATTACTTTTCCGTGTTGTTGAAGAATGCAACCCAGTCCTTTTCCAGAGGCATCACTGTAGATTGAGAAACCGCCGGTACCTGCGGGTAGCGCAAGTATCGGTGCTGTTGTAAGCCTCTTCTTCAATTCCTCAAACAATGCCTGGAAAGCTTCCGTCTAGATGAACTCTTCATTCTTCCGAGTGAGCTTCGTCATTGGTTCAGCAATCCTGGCGAAATCCTTCACAAACTTTCGGTAGTAGCCAGCCAAGCCCAATTAGCTTCTGACTTCAGCAATTGAGCTTAGGGTAGACCACTTCTCAACAGCAGCTATCTTCTTAGGATCTACTGAAATTCTTTCTCCTGTGACAACATGGCCAAGAAAATCCACCTTGTCTAGAAAGAATTCACATTTGGATAGCTTACATAGAGCTTCTCTTTCCTTAAAGTTCTCAGAACTTTTCTGAGGTGCTCTTCATGCTCCTCTTCAGTCTTCGAGTAGATCAGAATGTCATCGATGAAGACAACGACAAACTGATTTAGGTATACATGGAAAACCTTGTTCATAAGGTTCATGAACACAGCAGGAGCATTCGTCAGTCCAAACGGCATGACCAAGAATTCAAACTGCCCATACTTGGTGTTGAACGCCGTCTTGGGAATGTCTTCCTTCCTGACCTTGATCTGATGGTAGCCAGATCTTAGGTCAATCTTCGAAAACACCTTAGCTCCACTCAATTGATCAAATAGGTCATCGATCCGGGGCAGAGGGTACTTGTTCTTGATGGTGATATTGTTCAGCGCCCGGTAGTCGATGCACATCCGCACTGTTCTATCCTTTTTGGGCACAAATAAGACAGGTGCTCCCCAGGGTGAAGCTCCGCCTCGGATAAATCCCAAAGCCTTCAGTTCATTGATCTGATCCTTCATCTCCTTTGCCTCCTTCGGGTTGACTCTGTAGCATCCCATAGAAATAGGGGAATAGCCGGGGACTAGGTTAATAGTGAACTCTATGTCTCGATATGGGGGTAACCCGGGAAGACTATCAGGGAAGACGTCCATAAATTCTGCTATGATAGGATGGGGAGGTCCGGGTTCTTCTGTGATAGAGGTGTAGGTAACACACTCCATATCCTCCGGAATTCGAGAGATTTCAAACTCTGGGTCTCGAGGTGGGCTGAAGACTACAAATCCTCTGTGACAATCTATCAGCACATGCTTCTTACTCAACCAGTCCATCCCTAGGACTACATCATAGTTGGGTAAGGGCATCACAAGCAAAGGTGCTATGAACTGGTGGCCTGATATAGTTATGGGACAATTACAGGTCTCAGTGATGGGTAGGGGTCCTCCACCGGTCATGACTCTACATATCTTCTTGCTAAAGCCTGTAACTATGTGGTGTGCAGAGATGAATTTTGTTGATGTGAAACTATGTGATGCACCCGAATCAAATAATGCTAAAGCAGGATGTGAATGCACATAAATGAAACCTGCGATGACATCAGCTGTAGGTTCCTGCTCTGGCTCTTGTTCCTCTGCTGTTAGGGAAAAAGCTCGCCCAGTCTTCTGTTGATGTTGTCCAAATTATTGTTGCTGAGTGGGCAGAGGACCTTTCTGCTGAGTTGCTCCAGTCCGGTGGATCGACGAGGGGCAGTCCTTCACTTGGTGGGTGGCAGACCCACAGACTAGGCAGTGTCCTAGCTTCTTCCTGTAGATGTTCGACTGATGTCCTGGCCTCTTGTAAAAATCACAGACAGGGATCTGCCTCTGAGGTGCTCTATCATTGTTCCTCGCCTGTTGGTGCTGGTGGTGGTGGTGAGGAGGCCGGTTGTTGTTGTTGTTGGGCTTCTTCTGATTACCCTGGAAGTTGTTAGTTCCAGGATAATCCCTCTTTGAGCGAGCAGGTTGACTCTTCTCTATATCCTGAGCTCGCTCCAGGATCCTTTCATAAGTCTTAGCACAGCCTGAGATCACATGGGTGCGGATCTCTTCTCTCAGCCCATATCTAAACCTTTCAGCATGATCATCAGGGTCAACTACCAAATTCTTGACAAAACGGCTGAGTTGGCCGAATTCTGCCGTATATTCTCCAACAGTCATATTTCCTTGCTTCAAATTCTGAAATTGCCTTTCCATCTCCCGTAACTCTGTTATTGGAAAGAACTTCCTCTGGAACAACCTCTTGAAGGTATTCCAGTCAAGCTGCTTGTCCTGGAGTTGGGGTTCATTCCGATACCAGGTGCTTGCTATATTTTGCAGTTGGAGTCCTACTGCTTCGGCCTTGAGGTCTTCTGGAAGTCGAGCGATGCTTAGGAGACGCTCCATGCTGTCGAGCCATTCGTCGGCATAGACGATTCCCTCGGTTCCCTTGAAGGGTCGAGGGTTCTGTTTCTTGAAGCTCTCAATATCGCCAACCTTAGCAATATGATCCCCATTAATTTAAATGGCCTTAATGTTTTATAAATTAATCCCTTAGATTTATGTTTACCTTGGCAGGCCTTGGTTCAAGTTGAGCTGCTTCTCCTTTTCCCAGAGCAGTCATAGCCACGTTATGAGCATTCTCCATGCTTTCCCTCATAATCGCGATTTGCTCTTGATGAGCTTCCGTTTGAGCTCTCTGGGCTTCTAGCACTCCTCGTAGTAGACCTACGAGGTCGGTGGGGTCCACAGGCACCAGTGGGGTAGCTGGAGTGGGTACTACCACAGGGGGCTGCAGTTCAGTCTGGGAAGATGATGGATCCACCGTTGTAGCAGCATACATCCCACGAGGTGTATTATGGGGACGATCGACCAGCTGCCGAGGTGTAGGATCCGGAGTCAATTGGGGAGGTGGAGTGTGATCGGGTGATGACATCCCATTGCCAACAGGATTGGTGGCCATATTCTGGAAGGTTTAGGATTGTAAAACATAAGCAAGGTAGCCTACCAGTCTATAACAAACAAAAATATTTATTTAATATATATTTCGGTCCTATGTTGTGACAAATTAATGTTCTAGTGTTCTAAATATTTCTAGATATGTTTTCCTAAGTTGTTGATCCTGACCTGCATGGGCCACCACTAAAAACATGTCACGATCCGGTCCCAATTTCTTGGGTCGAATCGAATCATGCCCAGCCTGCACCGTTGTTGAGACGGCGGCAGTAAGCTGTTTCACTCATGCAGGTAATCAACAACACAGTTCTAATTGTCACAACTTAATATTTCGATAAATAAAATTTGTCCAACACAAAGTTTCAAATACAAACCACAACTGAAATAAAATATTTGTTTTCCATATAATCATAAATAAATCTAATTAGCAGTCTCCTCATCATCATCCTCTGGTAGAACAGCCGGGTACAGCTCAGGGTCATAGTAGCTACTTATCAATAGCTCAGTATCGTCCATAGTACCTACGAGGAATCCAGTCAGGAAAGGAGCAAAGTACACTTCATGATAATTTAACAATTGAAATAATAATAGAGTTATGTACTTTTAAACAATTTAAAATAAATAGTTTTCCAGCAGTTAAAATATTGTGATGTGAATAGGCAATGAATATGACCGGATTGGGTTGTACAGTTGTACCCTATTGATACGATATGGCTTATCCCCGTGTGTATGAGGGGTAAGCTAACACAGTCATTATACTACTTTGGATGTGGTCATACCCATTATACTACTCCTCCAGTACCCAACAGTTAATCAGTTAATGCTCTCAAAGAGAGTTCCGTGTTACATCGTGGTTTAAACTTGCAATAAATCGATTACTAAATAATTGTAAACTAACACAAAATGTACTTGCCTTTGTTTATGACTGGTTTGAAGAGTTGGTTCCGGAATAGACAATCAGACTCGTCCTCGAAATCCTACAATTTATAATCCTGACTTAGAATCAAATTGGAAACCATTCTAGGTGTGCTAGTTACAATCTCTAAAATTTTATCCTAATTAAGTTTTATATTGTTACAATTATACTACTGTTACACGATTATCGATACGAATTAAAATTATTAATTTACTAAAGAAAAAGTCAATTTAACATTTATTGGGAAATTTTGCATTTTTTGATTATTTGGCAAAACTTTGTATTTTGTAATATATCTAAAACTAGGTTTTTCTCTAAATGAGAAAAACGTGAATTTTATTTAAATTACAAACTTGTAATTTATTATTACTTAATGTGAGAAAGTTATTTAATTTTCTTTATATAAAAATAATATTCAATTTTATTATTCTACGTGTTTTACGAACAAAATAACAACCCAAAAATAAAGAAAAAATCTACGCTACACAATACATGATCGCAGAAATAAATAGAAAACTGGGCTTATGCCCTTACAGCACTTTACATGAATTAAAAATTAATTAATTTTGCTGGTGAACTCTGAACGCCGGGAAGCGGTCCATTTTGTTGGCCGAGGCCCTGCACCAAGAATACGATTGGCCAGTAGCTAGCTCTAAATAATAATTAATATTATTAAATATAAAATAAAAGAAAGGGTCTCAGACTTGGTCCAAAATCATGTTTGCAAATAGCTAATGCCTAAACGTCCGAAACAATGCCGGTTTCGTTTGTATTTCGCTAAGGGTCCATTGACCGATACGGTCGTCGCCCGAAAGGTATCCAAAACCAACAAAACCAAATCGAAAAACCTTTTAATAATTCTTTGCAAAAGGCCAATTTTGAAATCATTTGAGAAAAATTGGACAGTATTGTAGGAACGAAATAGTAAAGCGTAATACTCTAGAGGGGGGTGAATAGAGTTGGCAGCGGAATAATGCTAATTAAAAAAGTTAGCAGCACAATCACAGAATATTAATCACAACTGAAATAAAGTAAAGACAGAGTTAAGAGAGCAAACGCAAAGACAACGATGTATACTGGTTTTCCTCTGTTGAGGACTAATCCAGTCGGTAGAACTCTTGCTACCAGTTGAATCCACTATTGGAAAAATCGCAAGTTTTCTTACGAAGTCCTTGCAACTTCTACAACGTGAGCTTTGATACGAAGAACTCGTCCAACTTTAAATGTGAAGAGGTATTCTTCAATCAAGCCTTCTGATTACAATCTCTCAGAAACTTCTAGACCGTACCGCACTGGCAAATTGACTAGAGAATTGTAATTGGCCTGGGATCTGAAATTGAAAGCTCTAGAAAACTCTTTGGAAGGCTGAAAAGCTTTAGATAGAAAGAAGATTGAAAGTGAATGAGTGAGTTGAAATGATCGAAATCTTTCTCTATTTATAGGAATTCCAAAGGCAGACTTCTGACAGAATTCGGGCAGAATTTGGACAGAACTCTATGAGCAAATCTCGGTCAAATCCGCAACTGCAGGAGGACGAAGTTCCAAGGATTCAAAATCACAACGGCCACCAACCGAACTCTGGCCGAACTCGGTCCGAGTTCTGTCAGGGTTAAGTCAGGGTTTAGTTAGGGTTTTAAAAAGCTTTTTGGTGATTTTTGAAAACCTTTTTGAAAACTTTTTTGTAAACCTTTTTGAGAGGTCATTTTAAAAATATTTTGAACTCATTTAAGGGTAGCCTATTTGCCAGTACGACTCGGTGTACAACATATTCCTAGACTCAAATAAAATGAAAAATATATTGCATAAGGAATTACAGACTCGAGTAGGCAAACAGATCTTCGGTCTTGAATTCAGTCGATAGCCATTCTTGATCATGTTCAAGAGTCCGAGATGTCCCGACTAGCTTCGTATATCCAGACAGAGTTTAATCAATTATTAAAATCAAGTTGACCATATGACCAATGGGCCAACAATCTCCCCCATTTTGATAATTGACAAACTATGAATGATATAACATTAAGCTTGTTCAAAATATCAAAAAGTAGAATTGTTCAAATCCTGTATTATCTCAAAAAAAATGTTAGATCTTTTAATTTTTCTCCCCCTTTGTCACTTAGCAAAATAATTGCAAAAGATAAAGCTCCCCCGCAATCAATGCATAAGTAACAAATAGTGAGAGAACACATATAAAAGAAATAAGGCAGAAATAAAAGAGAAATATCACAGGCATGTATTGTCGCAAAAAAAAAATCATCACATGCATGTAATTTCACAGGCAGTTATAAAGAATGAAGAAATATAAGAAATAGTGCTATCATAAACTGAAACTGAAACAAAGTGCTGAAAAAAACTGGAATGCCATAAACTGAGACATAATAAACATGTCCATGAAAATAAAAGAGTACTGAAGCAAACTAGAAAGTGTTGATAATAATCAAAAAGTACTGATAATAACTTGGAATGTCGGAGCATTTCCAAGTGCACAATAAAATATTACTCAAAATTATATAGTCACATCTCCTCCTCATCATCATCATCATCATCATCAGCAGCTCGACCAGCATGTCCTGAAGTACCAGCTCCAGAGGTACCAGCGCCAGAAGGATGAGAAGGGGTGCCAGCATAGAACTCACCAACAAAGTCACGGGGTGGAGCACGATCAGGACGGTACCAATCATAGGCATTACCGGGCTGGAAGTAGGCATGAACAGCCTCATCCTCACAGCGGTAACCAGAGAAAGCTGGATCTCTAGGGATGGAACCGGCTGAATGACCAGTCTGGGCGAAACGAAGATCAGCTAAGGAGTTTGCAAGCGCCTGATAGCGGGTGACGTCACGGAACTCACGCTCGTGAGCCATGTCCGTCATCGAGATGTACAAAGCAGATAAATACTGATGTATGCCCTCAAATGTCATGGCATACTGATGAGGTAGTGGAGGAGGTGCAGTAGGAGGAGCAGGAGGTGGAGCTGAAGAAGTCATGCTACGACGAGATAACTGAAGAAACTTGGGCTCAGGGTCCTGAGTACAAGTCAACAGATCGATATCGAAGCGCTGAAAGATGCGTGAAAGAATCACCGCATAAGAGAGATTTCTATCTCTTGTACGACAACGACCCATCATCTGAATCATGGTCTTAGGGGCAGAAAATGGAATCCCCTTAAGAATGTGGTATATGGCGGACAGCTCAAGAGAAGTCACATCATCCTTTGAAGTAGATTTAGGAAGGATAGTGGAATAGATGATGCGATGCAATTCATAGTTAAACAAGTTCAGGTTGTTAGCCTTGAACTTTCCAGAGCGTACTCTATCAGGTGCACAGAGTTCCGCTTTGAAACTGGCGAGTGTCGTGCCTTCGAGAAAATCAAATTCAGTGATGTCAACTAGCGGTGCACCTTCGTTAGGGATGCCAAGGATCTCCGCTAAGAGGTCATCATTGAAATTGATATCAATACCTCCAACACGAGTGCTCACATCAAAAGTGTTTAATATGAGATTGCAATAAAATAATCTAATGGCATTAGTTGCTATAGGAAAACAGATTTTAACAAAAAGATGTAATCCTAATGCCTCAAAGAAATAACGATGATCAGGAAATACAGTCCATTTGACTGGAGCGCCTGTGCATATGGATCTCATGGAGAAGTCTCCATACCACAGTAGGGCTTGGTCTAGGGTTTGAAAGAAAAATTCGTCGAATGCACCGTCGCTCGTTTGGACCGGCGAAAAGAGGAAATCCGTATGCGGATGCGAAGATGACCCTTCCTCACTAGGGTTCGTCTTCTTCCTCTTTGAAGGATTGAATTTGGGTGCCATTTGTGCAAATTGAAATAAAAATGCACTAATTGAAAAGTGGAGAAAGATGGGGTTATACCTCCCAAAATCAAAGTATGTCGAAGAGAACGACGAACTCCGCACGAATCCAAATTTTGGATTGATTTCACCACTTGGATTGGAAGAAGGAGGGTGGTGAAAAGCTAGGGTTCGGAGCTCCTTCGCGGCTGCTGCTGCTGTTGTGATTAGTTTGGAAGCAATGAAGAAGAAAGGCTTCTCGGGTTCTGTATATATAACCTGACACCCTCAACCGAACTCGGGCCGAATTCGGTCAGAGCTCTGGCCGAATTCGCCTAGGGTTCTTTATAGTTGATTTTTGCCATTCTTTTTTATTGTCTTATTTCAAATATTTAATTCAGAGATTAGTCATTTCAACTTCAATTAACATAATTAATATTATTTTATAGATTAAATGTCGTTACACAGCGACTGTTTCAGATTAGCTGTAGGAGTACTGTCCCAGCTGGCGAAGGTTCACCGGGGAACTCTTAAGTACCGCTTCGCTTCAACCGTAGTTGTGGTGACAGACAGACTCTTTATTGGCTTGTCTCTAACACAGTTTTTGCGTAATGATATATAATCATAAAACAAAATTAATTAATATTATTGACGTCCAAAATTCCTAATTCTCGACGTAAATAATTGAAACGATCTTCCGCTAGAGGTTTAGTGAAGATGTCAGCTAGTTGATTTTCAGTATCTATGTACACAAGGTTTATATCTCCATTTTGATGATGATCTCTAAGAAAGTGATGTTGGATCTCGATATGTTTAGTACGAGAGTGATATACTGGATTCTTAGTCAAATTAATAGTGCTCGTGTTATCACAGAAAATGGGAATATGTGTGTAAAATAAATCATAGTCTTCTAGGGTTTGTTTCAACCACAAAATCTGAGCACAACAACGTCCTGCGGCGATGTACTCAGCCTCTGTTGTTGATAGGGCTACAGAATTTTGCTTTTTACTAAACCATGAGACTAAAGCCTTGCCTAAGAAATGACATGTACCACTGGTACTTTTTCTATCAACTTTGCATCCAGCAAAATCTGTATCCGAATAACCAATAAGGTTAAAGGACTTAGTTTTGGGATACCACAAGCCAACAGAAGAAGTTCCCTTAAGGTATCGAAAGATACGCTTAACTGCGGACATATGTGATTCCTTTGGATTAGCTTGAAAACGTGTACACAGGCAAACACTAAACATTATATCTGGACGACTAGCAGTTAAATAAAGTAAACTACCAATCATACCTCGATACTTACGTATGTCGACTGGCTTGCCTTGTTCATCTGAATCAAGCTTTGTTGAAGTTGCCATTGGAGTGCCAATAGGTTTGACATTATCCAGATCAAACTTCTTTAGCAGGTCTTTTGTGTACTTGGCTTGATTTATAAATATCCCATTATCAGTTTGTTTGATTTGCAATCCGAGAAAGAATTTCAGCTCTCCCATCATGCTCATCTCAAACTCATTCTGCATATACTTAGAAAATTCTTGACACAGAGATTCATCAGTAGATCCAAATATAATATCATCAACATAGATTTGAATTAAAAGAAGTTTGCCATTAAAAGACTTAATAAACAGTGTAGTGTCAATCTTGCCTTTTGAAAAACCGTTGTCAAGTAGAAAAGAGCTTAGACGATCATACCAAGCACGAGGGGCTTGTTTTAAACTGTATAAGGCTTTCTTCAACTTGAAAACATGATCAGGATTTTTGAAATCCGTAAAACCGGGAGGTTGTGCTACAAAAACTTTTTCTTTTATAAAACCATTTAAAAAAGCACTCTTGACATCCATTTGAAAAAGTTTAAAATCATAAAAACATACAAATGCACATAACATGCGAATGGATTCTAATCTCGCAACTGGGGCATAAGTCTCATCGTAGTCGATACCTTCTTCTTGATTGTATCCTTGAGCTACGAGTCGAGCCTTATTACGAGTCACTAAACCATTCTCATTTAGTTTATTTCAGAATACCCAACGGGTGCCAATGACCGGATGATCAATAGGCCTGGGAACAAGTTCCCAAACTTGATTCCGTTCAAATTGGTTTAATTCCTCTTGTATAGCATCTATACAAAAGCTATCACTACATGCTTCATCAATAGTTTTGGGTTCTAGCTGTGAAATAAATGTAACACTAGAAACAATATCTCTACTGGATGTACGAGTACTTAATCCTTTGGTAATATCACCAATTACCAAATCTTGGATGATCAGCTATAAATTTCAACCTTTTCGGTAGATTCTGAAGGTAGCTGGTTCCTGGATCTTCTCTAGGAGGTTCAGCTAGTGCAGAGCTTGGTTGAGGATCAGCTGATATTGAGCTTGATGCAGTCAGATCTTCATCACTGTCATCGATATTCATTTGATTTAGTTCATCAAAAGTGACGTTGATTGACTCTTCGATGATCATGGTTCGTTTGTTGAAGACTCTGTATCCTTTGCTCTTGGCCGCATAACCTAAAAATATACCTTCATCGGCCTTTTCATCAAATTTTCCCAAATTGTCTTTTGTATTAAGAATAAAATATTTACAACCAAATATTCTAAAGTATGAAACAGATAGAATTCTATCAAACCATAACTCAAATGGAGTCTTCTTCGATTTGGGTCGAATTAGAACTCTATTGAGAACAAAGCAAGCTGTATTGACAGCTTCAGTCCAAAAATATTTGGCTAGACTAAACTGGTTTAACATTACTCTGGCCATTTCGGTTAGAGTTCTGTTCTTACGTTCCACAACTCCATTTTGTTGTGGAGTCCTAGGGCAAGAGAACTCGTGTACAAAACCGTGTGTGTCACAAAATTGCTCAAAATCAGCATTCTCGAATTCGCCTCCATGATCGCTTCTAATACGAGTGATCATGTAACCTTTTTCATTCTGTACTTTCTTGCAAAAGGCAACAAATTCGGATAATGCATCATTCTTGCGTGTCAAGAAATATACCCACGTGTATCTAGAGAAATCATCTACAATTACGAAAGCATAAAGCTTACCTCCGAGGCTAACAATTCTGCTAGGACCAAATAAGTCCATATGAAGCAATTGTAGAGGTCTAGTAGTACATACTGCGTTTACTGACTTGAATGTGGATCTGGTAGCTTTGTTCTTTTCATATTGGCTGCATACCGAATCCTTCTTGAATGTAATGTCCGGTAAACCGCGTACTGGCTTCTTTGTGGATAATCTTGAAATCGTATCCATATTAGCGTGACCGAGTCTCATATGCCACAGATGACTCTCATCACTCTTGGCCATTAAGCATCTACCTGAAATGTTAGTTTCAAATAGAAAACATATATATTGTCTTCCCTGATACCTTCAAAGATAGTACTACCAGTTGAGCTATCAACTATAGTACATTTGTCTTTGCCAAAGTTGATACCATAACCATGGTCAGCTAGATGACTTATGCTGAGTAGATTATGTTTCAACTCGGTAACCAGACAGACATCCTTAATCACAGGAGAGGAAGACTTACCAACATCACCGATACCAATAATATACCCTTTCAAGTTATTACCGAAGGAGACATAGCCTTTCTTCTTTTTCTTCGACAGTATTGCAAATAGAGTAGCGTCACCGGTCATATGTCGTGAGCAACCGCTGTCGAGGATCCATTTGCTTCTAGCATGTGAAGGGTGTCCCACCTACAAAACAGTTTACAGATGAAACTTTTGGTACCCATTTCTTGTAGGGTCCTGAATTGTTAGCTTTTGGTATCCAAACATAAATATTTAAATCAACAAGCTTTCTCATTCTACATGCAGATGAAATATGACCAATGAGGCCACAATAATGACATTGTGCATGTCGAGTGTTGAAAGCTGAGTGGTGTGCATGGTTGGTAGGTTTAGGTTTTCTAGTATAGAAGAAAGCATACCTATAATCCTGTTTGGGGTTAACCTTTTGGGGTAAAGGTTTTATATGGTTAGGTCTGACAGTGTTTGGCTTGGGAATGTTCTGATTTTTCGGTAAGTGACACGTGTTAGGGAAGGAAGCAGCAGGCTCAGGCTGTTTTCCTAACCTAATTTCCAATTTTTTGGAAGTGTCATACAACTTAGTATAATCAGAAGTGAGTGTTTCCATTCTGATTTGTGCACATCGAAGACTTTTCTTCTCTATAGAAAGTTCTTCCTTGAGTTGGTCAATAATTTTGTCTTTCTCTTCAGATGACTTGGTAGTCTCGTATAATAAGAGCTTTGTTGAAGAAAGCCCACCAGACTCACTAACATTATTTCTAACCTCAGCTAGTAGGTCGGTAAGTCTACCTATTTCACCTTTGTACTCTTTGAGTACCTTCTTAGAGGTCTGATACTTGCTATGCAGTTTCCTGTAATCAGTCATCAGGTCACTGAAGGCATCTCCTAATTGCTCAAAGGTAAAGTCATCATAAGTATCAACTACAGGTTCAGTAGGTACCTGATCGGATGCCATAAAGCATACGTTTGCAGCGTCTTCTGATTGTTCGTCTTCTGAGTCGCTAGCTTCACTTTCATGCCATATGCTGGTGTTGGCATACTTCCGTGATGTTGATCTCTTCAGGTTTCCTTTTTCATACCTGTTGCTCTTCTTGCTTGATGATGAGTTTGTGGGACAATCCTTCTTCATGTGTCCCTTCTTCTTGCAACCATAGCAGATAGTATCTTCTTGATACCAGTTGTTGCTGTTGTTTTCTTTGACTCTCTTCTCATGTCTCATGAGTCTTTTGAACTTCCTTGCTAGGAGTGCTTGATCTTCAGCGTCAGATCCACTGCTGTCTGAATCACCTTCAGCAGCTTTTCTGTGCTGAGCCTTGAGAGCGATCGTCTTCTCCTTTGGTGCAGGCTCTTTAAAATCTTGTAGCTTCAGTTCATGAGTGAGTAGCTTACCCATAAGTACTTCGAGGGACATAGTTGTGAGATCGTTCCCTTCAATGATTGCAGTAGCCTTCGGAATCCAGTTCTTGGTGAGAGCTCGCAGGAGTTTGCGAATCTTTTCATGGTTACTGTAATCTTTGCCTAAGGAGGAAAAATGATTTACAATATCCAAGAATCTCTCGAACATTTGTGTAACTATTTCGTTGGGCTTCATCTTAAACGCCTAGTACTCTTGAGTAAGTCTACTGACTTTAGATTCTTTGACTTGAGTCGTGCCTTCATGTGTGACTTCAAGTTGCTTCCACACTTCATTAGCCGTTGTGCAGATAGACACCCTGTTAAATTCAGTTCTGTCTAAAGCACAAAAAAGACCATTAATGGCACGTACGTCAAGACTGGCCCTTTTTTTTCTTCCTCTGTATATCTGCTATGGGGTTTTTCAACTAAAACTCCATCAACATTTATACGAGGTGGCTTTTGATAGCCATCAAGAACAATGGACCATAAATCAAAGTCAAGTGATTTCAAGAAGAAACTCATCCGTGTTTTCCAATAGGTATAGTTTGTACCATCAAACAGTGGGGGTCTGTTTGTGGCCTGGCCTTCACTTGTGAATTTCACAGTTGTCATGTGTTGTGCTGTGATCTATATAACCGTTAATTAAAATGAATAAATAATTGCACTGTTACCTTTGCTTTACCTGTAACACCCGTTCTGATACCAATTGTAGGAACGAAATAGTAAAGCGTAATACTCTAGAGGAGGGTGAATAGAGTTGGCAGCGGAATAATGCTAATTAAAAAAGTTAGCAGCACAATCACAGAATATTAATCACAACTGAAGTAAAGTAAAGACAGAGTTAAGAGAGCAAACGCAAAGACAGCGATGTATACTGGTTTTTCTCTGTTGAGGACTAATCCAGTCGGTAGAACTCTTGCTACCAGTTGAATCCACTATTGGAAAAACCGCAAGTTTTCTTACGAAATCCTTACAACTTCTACAACACGAGCTTTGATACGAAGAACTCGTCCAACTTCAAATGTGAAGAGGTATTCTTCAATCAAGCCTTCTGATTACAATCTCTCCGAAACTTCTAGACCGTACCGCACTGGCAAATCGACTAGAGAATTGTAATTGGCTTGGGATCTGAAATTGAAAGCTCTAAAAAACTCTTTGGAAGGCTGAAAAGCTTTAGATAGAGAGAAGATTGAAAGTGAATGAGTGAGTTGAAATGATCGAAATCCTTCTCTATTTATAGAAATTCCAAAGGCAGACTTCTGACAGAATTCGGACAGAATTCGAACAGAACTCTATGAGCAAATCTCGGTCAAATCCGCAACTGCAGGAGGACCAAGTTCCAAGGATTCAAAATCACAACGGCCACCAACCGAACTCTGGCCAAACTCTGGCCGAACTCGGTCCGAGTTCTGTCAGGGTTAAGTCAGGTTTAGTTAGGGTTTTAAAAAGCTTTTTGGTGATTTTTGAAAACCTTTTTGTAAACCTTTTTGAGAGGTTATTTTAAAAATATTTTGAACTCATTTAAGGGTAGCCTATTTGCCAGTACGACTCGGTGTACAACATATTCCTAGACTCAAATAAAATGAAAAATACATTGCATAAGGAATTACAGACTAGAGTAGGCAAACAGATTTTCGGTCTTGAATTCAGTGGATAGCCATTCTTGATCATGTTCAAGAGTCCGAGATGTCCCGACTAGCTTCGTATATCCAGACAGAGTTTAATCAATTATTAAAATCAGGTTGACCATATGACCAATGGGCTAACAAGTATCTCCTTTGTAACTGGGATAACCTAATCCTGGGAAAGTGTCAACGCCCAAAGTATTTTCAATACAAAAATATTCCCAACACTAAAATCCCATTTATCAAGCCCACGAATAATATCCAAAATCATATAACTTCCGAATCGTAATATTCAAAAAAAACCCGAAATACTCTCGGGACCCAAAGAAAACCACAGAAACAAGCTAAGGAAATGTCACAGAAACATTTCCGAAAACCTTTCTCGGAAATTCCGAAACAATCACAGAACCAACAAACAATCCAAAATAAGCCATAAATTCATCCCGATGTCAAATTAGGAATTTCGACACCAACATCGCAATTATCGATGTTGAATCCTATGTCGGGATCGAGATCGCGTCATCATCGACACTAAGAGGGGACATGGGAATACGAAAAATATACCTTGGTGCTCGGCTAGAGCTCTCAGATGTAAATAGGAAGAAGAATTGGATCCTGCAAATCTTGGAAGATGCGGACAGCGGAAACGGGACAAAAATCTACTGCAGAAACTTCGAATATGAACCCGCGAGGTGCTGTGAACAGCGGATCGGGGCACACGGGGTCGGCCGGGGATAGCTGCGGGGAGGCCACACGGATCGGGACATCAGTGGCGGGGACAGGGGGCCGCCCAGGTCGGGCTGGAGCGCACGATCGGGAGGGTGGCGCCGAGCTCGGGGTCGGCCGGGACTCGGACGAAGGGTGCTGTCGGATCGGGGATCTCGCCGGAGAACGTCGGGCTCGGCTAGGACTGGGTTTGGGGAAAAAGTTTGGGAGTTTAGAGATGGTAGTGATGGGGCATGGAGGGGATGGAGAGGGTTTTATAGGGGTGAAAGCGAGGAGTTACGGGAAGGGGAAGGGTGGTCGGCCGGCGGTTACGGGAAGCCGAGGAGTCGACCGAGAGTTGGCAGTGGGGAAAATAAAGGGTTTTTCCCTTCAGGTGGTATAAATGAGAATGAGAGAGAGAAAGAGAGAGAGTTAAGAATTTTAATTGAGTTGAGAGGGGTTACTGAGAGGAAAGGAGTTCGTTCCTTTAAGAAATTAATATATATATATATATAATATATTTAACTTATAATTTATACACGAAATCGATCTCGATTTTCGGAATTGATTCCGAGTCGGGTTTCGGAAATGGGAACGGGTTTAGATCTGGCCAGACAATCAAAAGTCCAGGAATTTATATTTTTGAAAAATAATAATTTTTAATAATAAACACAATATTTAATTAATAAAGATTACGGGTTTCACAGATAATCTCAGCAAGACTGCAAAATCAGATCCCTTGAATTGTGATATATTGTTGTTATTATTATGAAAAAACCAATTTTTAAATACCATTAATTTCTAATCAATGGATTATTTTTATTTGAGTGTTAAATCCTATTAACTTCCTATTCATTCATATTCATCACACCATTCATCTACTATTTTATGGCTCATAATACCTCATTAAAAATCTTTTAATTATATGGGGGTCATGGCCCTTTATATGTTTCATACATTCTTTTTTTTAGCATGAATTGACGTGAGAAAGAAGATCAAAAAGATCATGTATCTTTCTCTCTTCCTTAACTTAAACACTCCTTTATATTTTGTTTTATTTTTTGGACGAAGCTAAGTTTGGGTCAATCTCCCTGAGTTGTGTGCGACGATGAATAACCGGTAGAGCGGGGGTTTTACCACTAGGAACATTCGAAAAAGTCTGCACATAGACCTGGATTAACTCTTAGGGCAGTGCTTCGTGCGCGACTTCCCCGGAGGCCGGTAACCTTAATTTTATTTATTTTTTATACAGGTTTTCAAGAAATAAAAGAAAATATTTCTAACAATATAAGAGTTAATCACGTGTTATTATTTTTAAATATTCTGGTCTTAAAGTATGTGTTTTTTAATTATGTGCAATCTTTAGAAATGATTTTTCTAACAACTTCTCTTTGAAAATTTTAGTGCTTTCTATCTAGCTTATAATTGTTGTTCATATATTTTTGTTATTATTTTTTATCAACTCAGTTAAAATAGCTTAATGCAAAAATCTGTGTCATCTTTTCTTGTATAATATTGTAAGTTCATGTAAAACTTTACTTCGGTCAATTTTTTGGCTAATATTGCAAAGATGACATCTTCTCCTTAGTTTGATTTACGGTAGTAGTGTTTATCTTTGCATAGCTTCACATCTTCATCCTCCAAATAGTTGGATGTCTTATACATTTTTTAGATATATTAATGATTTCATCTCTTAACCATCATCATGATTCTAGAGTTTTATTGTAGTCTCTATGAATTGGAATATACATTTAGAATGTTACTTCAATATATTTGATGGTTGACTTCATAATTGTATCGGATCAGTTACGCTAAAATGTAGAGTTCTAGTATGATTATTTGTTCTAGAATTTTACTATAATTTTATGACATAATTACTATTATTTTTCTTTGACTTTAATTTTTTGGATCAACGATTGTTAAAGTATGCATTATATAGTTGGTGTCAGGATATAGCACATGGAACTTGTGTTTGGTACTCTTCCAATTATGTTGATAGAATCTCCGAATCAAAGTGAGGTATGAGTCTATAAAATTTAAACACAAGAATCATGATTTCGAAAAAATTTCTTTTGGCAATTAGATCCACTTGGTATACACTATTTTTTTCTCTGGATACAGTTTGGCGTCACATTCTCCCAATAGTACCTATGTTAATATATGTATTCTTTCGTGAGTACGGATATGGACACAGGTACAGAAATAATACCGATATGTACCTCATTTTGATGTGTCCTTGCAACATACGAACTGAGTATAGTTGTAATTGTCTTATTCTTTTATTTTTATTATGGAAATATTTGTGAAAATATTGTTAAATTATTTTTACTGCTAAAATTCATAACAAAATTGTATTATTTTTAAAAAGCATATTATAAGTGTTAAAATCAGTTATTCTTATACTAATAATTCCATGATTAAATGTGTTTATATTCTAGAGGACAATTGTCTCTGAGAAAGAATTGTTGTAATTATTATTTATTTTTTTAACATGACATTAGATAATTTTTCAGAATAGTTGTACTCTAATGAATTTGAATAAACCTATGTGGACATTAGTTCAATACTAATGTCATTATCTTATTCTAGAACATTAGTATAATACTAACACGACCAATGATCTACGGCCTAGTTCACTATCGATCACTCCTCTTATGATCTTCTATTGTAAGACAATAAGTTATTATATATTCCTAGACATGATTTTTATTTCCAAAACTAAAAGATTTGGTAACTAAAATCAATGAGATGTTTTATTAGACAACATGATTATTACATACAACAACATATAGTACATAGTTTGAAAATTAGGACATTTATAATTCATCTCTCTTTGGTTCTCTTTCACCAATGTGTATTCATCAAATAGAACCTTGCATAATATAGTTTTTTTGGCATATATATATATATATATATATATATATCTGTGTGTGTGTGTGTGTGTATGTGTGCGTGTGTGTGTGTGTGTTTGTGTGTGTGTGTGCGTCCCAAGTGGTCGGAGTTCGAGCCCCAGTAGAGGCGAGTTCGCCACAATTACCCATTGCTTCAATATATATATATATATATATATATATATACACCAAAGCACTCCCCATATTATTCCATAAAGCTGAAAAGTCGAAACCTGTACAAGTATACCAGAAGGCACAAAATGCCGAAGCCTATACACGTATACTATCAAAAGAAGGGGAGAAAAGGAAACCAAAATGGCTAGTCCGGGGATAGGAAGGAGTTCCAGAAGACTTTATGGCCGTGTTGATAGAGGGATCTTCTCTTGCTGCACTGTCTAATGGTCTCCCCAATAAGCTGGTATACGGAGTACTGATGGCCTTCATATCTCGCCTTGTTGCGATTCTTCCAGATTACCTACGTTGTAGCTGCAGCAATGATCTGGTGGCCATGGGACGTAGAACCCCATGCCGCTACGAGGTCGTCAAAGCACCCGCCCCCTGGAACCATCCTGCAGCGTTGGGATAGAATACTCCAGACCTTGACCGGTAGGTCTCCCTGACAGAAGATGTGGTCCCCCGTTTTCGATTGACGATCTGTGCAGCATGTGCACGCGGACGCTAGGCTGAACCCGATAGTGTTGAGAGTGCCATCGGTGGGAAGGATCTTGCAAAGGGCTCTCCAAATGATGAATGACCACTTCTTGGGGATGCAAGTCTGCCAGAAGGATGTAATGCTAGAAGAAGGCACCGCAGTACCATGGACCACTCTTCTGGCTGATCTGACCGAGAAGGAATCCATAGCTTCTACCGACCACCGGATCTCGTCAACGGCGGTGCCGATCGTCAATCCGCAATGGCGGATGCACTCTACCGCCTTAGGCCCGGCCCAATCCCGGACCTTGTTCCAATTCCAGGTGTTATTATTGGGGTCTTACATGTCCTTGACCTTGCAGTTCATATAGAATTCTGAGAGGTTGGGAAGCAAGGTGTCTCCAACCCATCGTTCCAGAAATGCCGATGAGTCATCGTCGTCCATCCAGAGACGCATCACAGATTCGATGAGAGAATGCCCGATGAGCATGCGGTGCCACGTCGCAGAGGATATGTTGTTAGGGATGGCCATCAACGGGTGGATGTGCTTGAAGTATCTTACCTTCATGAACCTGGTCCATAAGTTCTGAGTCGTACGTAGCTTCCACCACAATTTCATCGAGAATGCTTTAACAATATGGGAAAGTTTGGTGAATCCCAGCCCCCCTCCCCGGTAGGACGTGCCATGGTATCCCAACTAGCCCAATGATGCTTGTCATGGCCGTTACTGTTCCTCCAAAAGAAGTTACTAAAGATGCTCTCGATCGAAGAAAGCACTTTCTTGGGGGGGGGGGAGCAAGCTGCAAGGGTGTAGATGGGTATAGATGTGAGGACATTTTTGATAAGGATCATCTTGCCACCTGGGGCTAAAGTAGCGTTATGCCATCTTTCTAGTTTTTTCTTGATACGGTTGATCAGGTCCTCAAAAATGCCAGTATTGGATTTCCCGTACACAAGGGGACAGCCTAGATAGTGGAACGGAGGATGCTTGATGGGGAAGGAGGTGGTATTGGAGAGAACAGCCGCGTGCTCTCTCTTGATATTATGGTGGGCGTAGATAACACTTTTATCCGGGTTGACCTTCTGGCCCAAGCACCTTACGTATCTCTGGAGAGTGTTGTGGACAACATCAACCGACCCAACGTCCCCGGAGGAGAAAATGAGGATATCATCAGCGAATGCCAGTAGGTGATTATCGGACAGCCACTGGCTGTATGATAGTGGTGGAAGTTAGTAGTGTAAGCCATCTTATTAAGGTTCCTTCTCAAGGCATCCGCCGTAATGACGAAGATGGTGGAGGAAAAAGGATCTCCTTGCCTAACCCCGCGACTCGATTTGAAGAAGCCGTCGGCCTGACCGTTGATAACCGTAGAAAACCATGAGTTACTGATCAATCTCCATACGATGTTGGTCCAGGTTTCGGAGAATCCGAAAGCTCTGAAAACCCAGATCATGAATTTCCAATCCAGCCTGTCATACGCTTTCTCTATGTCCAATTTGATAGCAATATTGCCCCCTCTTGCTGGGAGCTTCATGCATGTGATTAACTCTTGAGCCAACATGATATTATCCTGGATATTTCTACCGCGGACAAATCTACTATGTTCCTTAGAGATCATCTTGGGAAGGAGACCTGACATGCGGGAAGCTACGATCTTGGATATAATCTTTTTGGTGAAGGTGCAAAGACTGATGGGACGAAAATCGCAAAATATCTCCGGATTCTGTTTCTTCGGGGTGAGGATCAGGTTGGTGCTCGAGATGGCTCTGGGGTACATGGCTCCTTGGAAGAAAGCAGAGACCGCTTCGTAGATATCCACCTTGATGATGTCCCAGCATTTGCAAAAAATACTCCCGAAAACCCGTCTGGTCCGGGTGCACTATGCTCGTCAAGGGCCCAGATGGCGTCTTTCACCTCTTGCTCGGACGGAGGAAGTTCTAGCTGGATGTTGTCGATGTCGCTGATAAGATGGGGTATCTCCTCTAGGAAGTTAGTATCCCTGAGAACCGTCTCCTTGGAGAACAGTTGGGAGAAGAACTTCACGGCCGCCGCTTGGATACCTCTTTGATCGTTGATGATGTTCCTGGTTTCGTCGGCAATTTGATGAAGCGTGAGTTTTTGTCTGCGGCCATTGACGCAGGCGTGGAAGTAGCTCGAGTTTTTGTCTCCCTTGCTGTCCCATTTAAGCCTCGCTTTCTGCTTCTAAAAATCTGTCTCAACTTTCAGCCGAAATTTGAGGATAGTTTGATGAGGTTAAGGGCGGTTCTTGCGGCTGGCGATCTATCGATCATGAACATGATTTCAGCACGAGTGACGTCATCCTCAGCCTCACGAATGGCCTAAAAAATGTCCCCATAGGCCTGCTTGCTCCAGACTGCCAGGGCTTTCCTCGTGGCCTTGAGTTTGTTGGCCACCAGAGTGAGGGGTTCGAGGGAGTCCGCGCTGTTCCAAGCTTCCGTGACTATGCCCAAGAACTGGGGGTGTTCGCTCCATAATTCCAAAAAAAGGAAACTCTTTTTGTTCTGGCTTAAAGTGCTCGTAATTCCAACTAGCAGGGGGTATGGTCGGATTCAGTAGCGTTGAGGTGGGAATGCTTAGAGGTGGTCCTCATTCCGTGCCATTGGGCGTTCATTAGGGCCCTGCCAAGGCGGGAATATTGACGGTGGTCGCCTTCCTGTATGTTGCACCAGGTAAAGGCATTGCCGGTGAACGGAAGGAGGGAGATGTGGGAGTTAAAAATGAAGTTGTTGAAATCTTGCATGGCCGAAAGAGGGAGAGGGCGGCCGCTAGTCTTCTCTTCTCTGCAGGTGATAGCATTAAAGTCCCCAATGCAAAGCCAAGGGAGGTTATTGTGGTAGAGATGGATGTCCAGGAGATTGTTCCATAGGTGTTTGTGCTCCGCGATTTCACAGCTGCCATGAACCGCAGACAAGATGGCGCGCTTGGGGATCAACGGGTGTTCCATCCAGCAAGATAAGGCCTGCCTGGAGTCCTGAATGACTCCGATATTGACGTCCTTCAAGCAGAGGATCCAAATGTCATGTCTGCCAGTAATGGCCATCGGAAAGCCTAACTGCAGCTGAATGGATTTGAGTCTCTTGTGGAGGATTTTGGGTTCAATGATGATCAAAATGTCTATCTTGTGAGTCTTATTAAGGCTGGTGATTCTCCTCTTGGTAGGTTTATTCGTCAGACCACGAATATTCCAGGAGAGGATGTTCAGCATTAATGGAGCCGGAGGGGGGTTAGTTGGCCTACTTGGCTGCGAACCTGGTTCGGATCGCTGGGGAATCTCTGGCTCCTTTCTGTTTTGATTTCCTGATTGTGGTGGTAGTCTCGCTTGCCTTCGAGGAGGATATGCTCAGGATAGGATCCTCGGGGGGGGGGGGGGGGGTTTGATGAGAATGTCTTCGATGGGTTCGAGCAATTGTCCTGCGGAGTCCGTCGCGGCTTCCTCAGGGGTGATGAGAATGGTGTCATCCGTGATGCCAATCTGGTCTCCTGCCGACTGGAGGGAGAATCCTGCGGTGAGGACCTGTAGGCCTCTATGAGCTTGTTCTGGCCCTAGAATAGCAAGGGCTTCTACGACATTGACTTCGTAGGAGGATTAAATATCGTGGGGGCAGTCTATGGTAATGTAAAAGTTCTTGGAGGGTCTCCTCAGCGGCCTCTGAATTAGGGTCGCTGACGTGATCTGAGTCCGACTTGGGGCCCACTGAAGAGTCTCCAAGAGAATCTATCTCAAGGGAGGGTTCGGTTGCTTCCGCGATGAGGGCATTAAACTGATTAGAGAGGGTCAGAGTTGGTGGGTGGTAAGGGATCACCATTCTGTCCGAGGAGGCGCCGATGCCTGTTTTGCCTTCACTGGAGTGAAATCTGGTGTGGGAGTTTGGTAGTGGAAGCGGGGGGGGATCGGGTGAGCGATTGATGCTAACCCTCTTTGGTGAGGGATTCTTGCCTCACAGGTTTCCTCTTGAGCTCTGGATGAAGACGGAAACAATGCTACGAGAGATGACCGTGGAGATGGCAGTGAGAGCAGAAGATAATGTGATTATCGTAGACGATTTGTTGGGTGTGGGACTGGTTGCCAAGTTCTATGAGGATGTGATTGGGGGGCTCGAAAGTGAGGTCGAGTTCCACACAAATCTTTGCATAGTGAGTTTTGGACAGGTTGCTGGTTTCTATTGCGGTGGCCACATAAGTCCCAAAGGAGTTGGCAATACGCCTAAGGGCCGCTAGGACGAAACAAATGAGGGGGAGGTTGGGAAGGGTCACCCAGGCAGCCATCGTCGCTGAGTCTTCCTTAGTGCTAAAGTGCGCTGACCATTTGATAATCTTCATTAGGTGGGAGTCCACCCTGTTGGTGCCTTTGGACCACACTGTCCTGTGGTCAAGATCGGAGGAGAGATGGAGCAGGATATGCCTAGGGTCAAGGGTGCCACCCTGTATTCTGCGGTGAGCCTCCAACTGGAAATAACCTCCTGAACCCGGGAGAGTTTGGGGCAGCCTGAAGAGAATTTGAGAACAAAAGAGTGGGGGAAGGAGGTGGCCAGGGAGGTCAGTTCCTGATCGGAGAATGGAACTATAGGCACAGGAGATGCCAACGAATACTCAACATCGGGGAGGGGGACGTCAAGGAATAGGAGACCCTGCTTGGCCGCCCTGTCCGGACGGAGCTTGTCTGCGAAGGAAGGCAATAGACGGCCCGACGAAGGGCAGAGACCCTGGGCAACGCAAGGAGGACCCGCGCAAAGGAGGGGGGGTGGGTGGGGGAACTGTCGGCCGGGGGTCCCGCTCCAAACAGCGGTAGAGAGCAATGAGTTCAGCGGGGAGAGAGCTACAAGAGGGGGTGGTGGGGTTGGGGGAGAAGAATCACAGATGGGGCGCTGAAGATCTTGGCGTTGCCGCTGAGGTCGGCTTCGGCTGGAGGGGAGAACCGGGCAAGGCGAAGAAGAAGCAATAGGGGAAGGTCGGCCAGATGCCCCTAATACGGAGGCCTCGCAGAAAGGGCCAACAGGGGAGATGCCATATGCGCCCCCAGAAGAAGGGCGATCATATGCGCCCACTAAGGCTGAGTCATATGCGCCCGCAGGGGCGGGGCCATATGCACCCGTATGAGCTGGAGGGTGGCCCGCAGGAGCTGGAGGGGGGCCCGTATAGGGGAGGTGGGGGGATGCGCCTACAGAAGCCGGGCCATATGCGCCCGCAAGGACTGGGCCATGTGTGCCCGCATGGGGAGGTGAGGGGATACGTCCACGGTGGGAGATCCACCGTATGCGCCCACAGAGGCTGGGCCATATGCGCCCGTAAGGGCAGGGCCATATGCCCCCGAAGGACCTGGATGGGGGTGGTTGGGGTATGCGCCCATAAAGGGGGGCCACCATATGCGCACACACTGGAAGGGCTGCCATATGCGTCCACAAGCACCGGGGCGCATAGCTGTACGACCCCCGGCTTCGAGATAGCGCCGCTAGAAGAAGGAGCGGGAAATTTGAAATTCAAATTCGAGAGCTGCCCCGCGCCCTCCATCCCCGAGCCGGGCCGAGGGGATAGCAGGTAGGAGGCTGCAGCCTACCCCTGGGGGGCAGATGAGGGACGCCGCCCATCGCCCTGGACCCGACCGGAACCAGGTTGCGCCCCGTCGGTGACGGAGCGGGGAGACGCAAGGAGCGGAGAGGGAGGTGTAGGGGGCGACCGTGGGGGCACGAGGGTGACGATGGGAGAATGAGGAGTAGGAGGAGACTGGCGGTCCGAGTGGAAAGACGGGCGAGGAACTGAAGACGAAGGATGCTGAAGCGGCCCGAGGACTGCGATGAGGTCGGGAGGAGGCTCGTATGGCCGAACCCGGAGGAGGGCCGCCATGCGCGGAGGGGGGGAGGGGAGAGAGAGGGAGGGAGGGAGGGAGGGGGCGGCCGGCCGCCGGCCTAGGCGGGGCCGGAGGGGGACCCTGGGGAGCGCAAAGCTGGGGAAGAAGAAGAAACCATCATATATATATATATATATATATATATATATATATATATATATATATATATATATATATATATATATAAATATATATATATATATATATTTTTTTTTTATATATATATAAATATATATATATATATATATATATATATATATATATATATATATATATATATATATATATATATAATGCATGGGTGAAAGATGTGTTTTCTGACATACATGCCCAAATAGAAATGTGCACTACATAATACAATCATGTTGTTCCAAATTGTATTAGTAGTTAAAGAGTATGAAGATTGAAATTGTTCATTTCATAGTAAATCATTTATCAGGTCATCTTATACGCACTACTGATTTCTTCTTCTTTTTAATACTATTGATGTCATCTTTTAAATGGATCAATTGAGATGACTAATAAAATATTTATTTTTTGAGAAAAATAATATTAGTCATGATATTTGATTCATTATAATTCTATAGCAGCTCAAGTATATATAGTCTTTAAGCACTTCAATGCCTTTCCATATTGTGTATGTTAGTGAACTTTTATCTCTTGAATCCTTTAGATTCTTTAAACGGACCTAACGTTTCAATTGAATTTTCTATTTGTTTGAGCATTCAATGGTTTAAATTTAATAACAATAAATTCTTCTTTATGTCCGAATACAAGCATGCCATTGTAGAGTCTTACGTTTGTACAACGGTATAGTCTATTATGTTGTTGTAAGGCCCACATAATCTTGGATATGACACTTCTAATGCATTTTCAAGGAGACCACCAACTCATGATGATCTCATAATTTCACATTTATGTTTCTTTTCAAAACAAATATGCAAGGTCTAAATTTTGGGTTAAATTATTTCATAAATGGTGTGTTCCTTTTCATCCTCGTATCAAAGGTGTAACATACGGGTCGTACGTAAACATTTATAGATCATTGCTTTTGTCAGAGACTCAGATGTATGCTTTGTTATCTTTTTACTTACCTAAAACTAATAATTTTCTCTTTAGTTAATTATTTGATAAACTTATTTTAGTCCACAGAAACTTTACATAATTGTATAGGCTAGCTCATATAGTTTCAATTGTTGTAAATGACCTTAACATGATCAACCATTGCTTCTCATTGACTAATGTCATTGAATCATTGAACACCATTCATGTGTTTTCATAGTTTTTGTCATATGTTACATGAATTATGCTAACCCCATTGGACACTAGTCCATTATTTTTATTAATTTTTTATATTGATATTTACTTCGCAAATATATTTGTGGAGCTTTAATCAGAATAAAGAAGTTGTGCACTGTTTCATTTATACTAATATACCAAGTTACCTCAATTTTTTGAAGACATAATCATTAGAAATATTTCAAATATTTAGGAAATGAGAGACATGTTAACAGTGACAATAATACAAATTTATTTTTGTACTTTTGTTCTTAACATGATATTTGTAATATAATCTCTCTAAGTCAGAAGCATTAGAGATTGTGACTTGATTAGAAAAGGAGCAAACATGCTAAAGGTGAAGGTACATAAAATAAAAATTCTTTGCTTTATCTTTCTGAATGCGATGTTTTGTAAATCTCATTTTTCAAATTCTTGGATACTAATGGTTGTTTGATGAGAATAACGGAACAATGATGTACAAAATGATGTTTCTTTTGAAGTATTATTACTAAGCCAAAAATCAAGAAGACAAAGTGCTCCGATCAATTGAAAAGATAATTTTCATATGTACAACCTATATTTTTTTAGTCATTTTTTATTCCTAATTTTAATTGGAAAAATATATTGTTGAAATATATGAGCTAATTTTCTTGGTTTATATATATGATTCTGTATATTGTTGTACTAAAGTGATATTCTTCGCATGTTAGTTTTACATGTTTGAATCTTAGTTGATCATATTATCACGATATTAGAATTTCTACACAGACAAAGAAATCACAACATTGTTTGTCACAATACTTAGATTATGTTAGGCAAACATTGATTTGCATATAATCTGTGACATTAAATTTTTTTTTACACATTCAAACAATTTAGTAAAAAAAAAGTTTAGTGATATTGTAAATCCATATAAATCTAAAGTTTAAAAGTTGAGATTATTTTGGGTACAAGCCGAAAGGGTCCTTCTGTCAACCGAACGTAAATAGTTTTAAGCGACACGGTATTTAGTTGTCCTCTTGTGGACCTCCGCTAGCTGGGAACCGACCCCTACAGCTAACCCAAATTGATCAAAACTTGATAAACTAAAGATTTGATAAGGTTAATTAGCAAAAATTACTTAAACTATTATTCTAGTACTTTAGACTGTCATTTTGTAAATATGGCTTATAAAGATAATTTTTTAGAACAAAGGCTGAAAGTTACTGTATCCTAATTTAAGAGGTGACAAAGCCAGGTGATTTTTAAGTCATTATCCTAAGGCATATATCAACAATTAGTGGAATCACACATCTTGTTAAATGGATTCTAATGACGCAGAGTATGATTTATGAGCAATCCAAACATCTAGCTTACTCAAACCAAAAAATTTCTAAAGAAATGTACTACAATTGGTTTCATAGAATTCTTAAGTGTTTTTCTGAGTCATTATATGACATTTTCTTCGGATAGAAAATACTAAAAATCACTAAGATCTAGTGTAAGATTTCATCTGTGGAACAACTTAAATACTCATAAATTGATAGGTCCATGTGACAAACTATCAAAGAATTTGAAATAGTATGTTTAAACATAGTTTGTGCTGAAGTTGAATAGCTCAGATATCTTACTATGTATATATCAAATAGATCAAGGCCAATTTTACTCGTGCTATGACTTCATGATATATTAAAACTAAATAGATCAAGCATCTTATTACACATATACATGATCTACATAATTATATACCTGTCTTTTTTATAAATTATGCTAAAAGAACAGCTAAAGCATGATCTTGTAAATTCTAAGATGAACAGGTAAATGCAGTTGTATTTCAAGATATTAAAAAGCCTAAAAGACAACAATGTGGTTCTTGACTATAAAAGTCATAAAAGAACTTTATAGATCTCTTGACGAAGAGTCTATTTACTCTTAACGAAGAGTTTTGTTTAGAAAATTAATCCTAATATCATCGAGGGGGATGGGGTTAAGCCCAAAAGTTAGTCACCAGCAGTGACAACCCAATCGAGTCCGACTGGAGATCCCATGAAGCCGGTTCAATGGGTAGGAGCAAGCTGGACTTAATTATGTGACTATTATGGAACACTGACCCTATGATTAAATTCTTTTAAAATTATGCCCAAGAGGCTGCATTATGTTGTATATGGATACCCCATTCCTATGGTGATAGTGTTCCAGTGTGATATGGTTAGGATAAATTTAAACTCTTAATAGGTCTAAGCATATGCAGAGTTGATTCCTATCACCAACCCTTCCTATATGAGAGGTTGTGAATGCCGCAACTATAGGACATGACGATCCTAGACAAATGTCATGAATATGAAAAAGTATGCATGGCCAATCAAAAGCGCCATCCGATAGACCCAAGAACCTCTAGCATACTATGTGTACTATTTTCTGAATCTGGTTCAAGAAGTCTGATTCAAGGCATAGTTCATCAAGCACTTCTTCAGATAAAGACAATATTCACTAAGTGAGATTCAAGGCTGTAGTCTATCTCATCTATGTATAGTATATAATTGTTCAGAAATTCTATACCTCTGCTCTTTTAAATATTGTTATCTTTGTTTTTTGTTTTCGAAACTTGGTTTTTTTTATAGGGAATTGTTGTTATTATTGTGAAAAAAAACAATTTTCAAATGCCATTAATTTCTAATCAATGAATTATTTTTATTTGGGTGTTAAATCCTATTAACTTCATATTCACTCATATTCATCACACCATTCATCTACTATTTTATGGCTCATAATACCTCATTAAAAATCTTTTAATTATATGAGATGGGTCATGGCTCTATATATTTCCATATATTCTTTTCTTTTGAGCATGAATTGATATAAGAAAAAAAGGTCAAAAAGATCACGTCTCTTTCTCTCTTCCTTACCCTAAACACTCCTCCATATTTTGTTCTATTTCTGGACAAAGTTAAGTTCGGGTCAATCTCTTCGAGTTGTGTGCGACGACGAGAAACCGGTAGACCGAAAGTTTTACCACTAGGAGCATTCGAAAAAGTCTGCATATAGATCCCGATTAACTTTTAGGGCAGTGCTTCGTGCGCGACTTTTCTGGAGACCGGTAATCTTAATTTTATTTATTTTTTACACATATTTTCAAAAAATAAAAAAAATATTTCTTACATTTATTATGCGAAATTGTACTCTAATATTTTTTAGTCGATGTATAAATTTTACTCTACAAAGAACAATCAAGATGTTAGTATTTTTTTGGTTGTTATATACGTATAAAACATTTAATGGAAATTAAAGGAGAGCACAGTTGGCTCTAATCGCCACAAAATTCATGAGATCCTCAATAAAATCAAAATAAATTGATAATAGAAAAAGTAGTGAACATAAAAATACTTGGACCATTTTCTCATTTATTTGCATCTCTAAGCTACTCGTAGAGGCCTAATCCATATTTGACTTTGGCTTTGTTTTAGATGCTTGACGGAAAATCGGTAGAGCGGGAGTCTTACCACTAGGAGCATTCGAAAAAGTCTGCACATAGATTCCGATTAACTTTTAGGACAGTACTTCGTACGCGACTTTTTCGGAGGCCGGTAACCTTAATTTTATTTACTTTTTATACAGATTTTTAAGAAATAAAAAAATATTTCTAACATTTATTATGCGAAATTGTACTCTAATATTTTTTAGTCGATGTATTATATTTTACTCTACAAAGAACAATCAAGATGTTAGTATTTTTTTGGTTGTTATGTACGATAAGTATAAAACATTTAATGCAAATTAATGGAGAGTAACCATTTTCTCATTTATTTGCATCTCTAAGTTACTCGTAGGAACCTAATCCATTTTTGACTTTGGCTTTGTTTTGGATGCTTGTAGTCAAGAAGGATAACATAAAGGCTAAGGTGCTTCCACTCCATCAGTCCATTATATATATATATATATATATATATATATATATATATATATATATATATGAGAAAGGATTCACATCCTCTCACTTTTGTATCCTCCATACATTCACTTTTTCACATCCATTGGATCTTACTCAAGTCATCTAATTTTAACCGTTTATTTTTCAACGTTAAGATTAGATGACTTAAACAAAGATCCAATGGATGTTAACATGGGGATGCAAAAGTGAGGGGATGCGGATATAAAAAAAAAAAAAAAAAAAAAAAAAAAAAAAAAAAAAAAAAATATATATATATATATATATATATATATATATATATATATATATATATATATATATATATATATATATATATATATAGCAAATGGCAAATGACCTCTAGCCTAGTGGTTAAGAGAGATGCATACGGCCCAAGTGGTCAGTGTTGGATTATTCAATAATATGGGACCACACATGTAAAATTAATTGTGTTGGGCTATCTAAATAATTAAGCCAAATTAAAGTGGTCTATTTAGAAATTGGCTTAAGGGTATAATTGTTATGGAATTAATGTGTAGATACCGGAGATAAATCTAATTTGATGAGGGGCCAAATTAGAAATATCAAAACATATAAATATATGTATTCATTAGGGTTATGGTCCCCAACTTATACGGCCACCAAAGAGAAGGTTCTCTTTTTTTCTCTTCTGCATCCCCATCAACAGAAAGAGAGGGACAAAGGATTCGGATTCACCTTTGTCAATAAGGGTCGTAGCAAGTTGGAAGATCGAACCCAATAAAGAGACGATCGCTTCAACATCCATCAAGCCAAGCAATGGATTCAGGTACGCTTCCACAATTTTTATTATGTTATTCATCTCATGAATCGACAAGGCACAATAAAATTTCTAACAAGTGGTATCAGAGCCTCCTTGTTTGATTTATGAGATTGAAGTTTTAGAATCAATTTTTTGTTGTTGTACGGAAACCCTAGATCGCTCCATCTAATTTAATTTAGGGTTCCGATTGCTCGATCAAAGTTTTATAATATCATAAATCTCATAAAGAATTTTGAGTTTGCCACTATATAATTTTGTGGAAAGCTACGACCGGCATTTTTTTTTCTATTTTCTATTGTTAAATACATTCATATGATATAACGGAAAGTTTCAGTCGCTAAAGTAGATGTTTCGGCAAATATTGAGTTTGTTAAATTTCTTTGAGATTTGATAAGATGCTATTTAGTTTGCTCTGTTGTCCTTATTGCAATAAATTAAAGTAGGACGATCTGAAGTTGTTTATATTGCTCGGTTGTCCTTATTTTGCTCGGCTGTCCTTATTGCAATAAATTAAAGTAGGACGATCTGAAGTTGTTTATATTGCTCGGTTGTCCTTATTGCAATAATCTCATGAATGAACAAAATTTTATATAAGATTAATTTTGCTCGGTTGTCCTTATTGCAATGTAAAGTAGGACGATTTGAAGTTTTTTTTTATGATGCATTTTTTTATATTAAAAGAATATTTGAATGTTCTTTTATTTAAAGTGATTTAATTTGTGATTTAAATCATGTACAAGATTCATATACTTTTGATACAGTTGACCAATTTTGGTATAATCTTTAAAGATTATCTGATGTAATATATTGATGCATATATATTTGGTCTTCTATAGATTATTCTATTTAAAGTAATCCTTATGAATTATTTGATATTATTTTTGGATGCATATCCTCCGTAGATTATTTCATGAATTTTGTTATATTGATATTATCCAATTTTGTCAAATTGAAATTCATGATTATGCTTTTGATTACTTTATTTGAGTAATAATCTTATGAATATGCATTTATATAAAGTTTTGGACACGATTCAGTTTTGTAAAATTTAGTCAACATTCAATTTTTTGTGATTTTTATGACTAGCAATAGTTGTCCAATATTCTAAGTAGACTCATTGAAACAAGATGTCGCCAAAGTGACCTCTCTTGCGTAGATAGTCTACGAGGGATGTCGGATGTTTGTGTGTGTATATTCATGCGGGTATTAGCCGGCCCAAAGGAATGTTAATACTTGGCCGAATTGCACACATACTTGTGGTGATAAATGTGTGACAATTATACGGTTTACATGTAAATAATAACCCGATCCAAAGATAGGCTTATTATTTGACATGACTTATTGTCAACGTTTGATCACTACACCAAGAGTTCCACTTCCAGTTAATATCACTGTCCAAAGGCATGATATTAATGATGTACTAGGTATCTTGAGATGGGGTTCACCATTGTTTGAATTTGTTTGACTATATTTTACACTTTGGTTATTAATTAGAGCATATTTGTTTATTTATTTTTTGTTCTCTTTTCAGTTAATGTTGCTATAATATCTGCCAATATGAATTCAATTTTTATGCTTAGTGGGATAAATTTTAAGGGCAAAAAGAAAATGAATACAGTAGCTGCTAAGGGTCCAGATCAAAAGAAACAACAATATAAAACTAAGGGTTATTTCTTTTGTGACAAGCCAGGACACATAAAGAAGAAATGTACAAAGTACCACGCATGGCGTATAAAGAAAAGTACATATCTAAATTTGGTCTGTTCTGAGGTTAATTTAGATTTAGTACCTAAAAATACGTGGTGGTTAGATTCTAGTACTACTACCCACATTAGTGTTTATAGACAAGGTTGTCTGAGCTACCGAAACCAATTGATGGTGAAAGATACATCTATATGGGTGACGACAAATCGGTAGAAGTGAAAGTAATATGACATTTTAGGTTATTTTTTGGGAACCGATTATTATTTGGATTTGATAGACAATTTTATTGTACCGTCTTTTAGACGAAATTCAGTTTCAGTTTCCTTAATGGACAAATCTGGTTATCATTGTTCATTTGGAAACAATAAGTTTAGTCTATCTTTAAATTTAAATATTATTGGTAACGGTTCCCTTAAGGTTTATGATAACCTATATTCAGTTGAAACTATTGCATCTTATAATGAAACCTTGTAAGTGAAGTCATGTGGTACTAAACGCAAAATTAACAATATATATTTTTTAGCCTCATTATGACATAAGCGATTAGGTCACATCTCTAAAAATAGAGTTGAACGACTTGTGTCTGATGAGATTTAGATTTTATTGACTTTATAGACTTTAATGTCTACATTAATGTGTAAAGAAAATATAGACCAAAGTTCAATTGTAAGCAGCTACTTTATTGGCTATGCTGACAAATCAAGGGGTTAATAATTATACGATCCCACACAAAAGAAAATTTTGAGATGAGAAGTGTAATAGTTTTTGAGGATGTTGAGTTTGGGGGAGAAATAAAGTCAAGATCATTGTCTTTGAGAAGGAATCAATTACGATTCCTACTATCACTTTTGACGATGTGCATGATTCTATACTTGTCATGATCAAGAAGTGAATACGGAGCCTCAATAAGACAATGTCGAATTAACTCTATAAGTCGTTGTTGAGATACCTTAACAACGACAACGTAGCGACACCTCATTCAAGATAAGGTAATTATTCCTAAGGAACAAACTCAACAACCTCAAGAACCGGTAATATTAAGATGGTCCACCTGAGAAAGGAGAAATATAATTTTGGATAATATTGTCATATTTCTCCAGTAACGTGAGGAAGACTGTGGATACTGGAAGATGATCTAATCAACTTCCGTCAGGCCATGGAAAGTTTCAGTTCCCAAAGTGGATTGATACAATAAATAAAGAGTATAAGTTCATGCAAGACAATAAAGTTTAAGAACTTGCCCCATTACCAAAAGGTATGAAATCCATTGGTTGCAAATGGACATTTAGAACCAAGAAGGATTCGAAGGGTCATGTGGAGAGATATAAAGTATGTCTTGTAACTAGTGACTTTACTCAAAATTTTGGGATTGATTTTAAAGAGTTTTTCTTTTCGGTATCTTTGAAAAACTCCTTTAAAACAATCATAGCACATGTTGCACATTTTGATCTTGAGTTACATCAAATGGATGTCAAAACGACATTTCTCAATGGTAACATTAACGAAACTATTTATATGGTGCAGCCAGAAAACTTTGTTTCAAAAGACCCAAATAATATGCTTTGTAAATTGACAAAATCCATTTATGAACTCAAGCAAGCTTCTCGTCAAAGGTACTTCAAGTGATTATCTCGTTTGGTTTTGAGATGAACACTGTTGAAGATTGTGTGTATCACAAGTTCAGTATGAGTAGGAATAATTTTCTAGTTTTGTATATTGATTAAAGTATTTAATACAAACCAGGTAACACCTCTCGTTAAAGGAGAGACAAATTCGGTCTCAAACAAGTGCCCTAAGGTTAGCCTTAAAATTAAGAAAATACAATAGATTTTTCCTTCATGATCAGTTATAGGGAGTAATGTATACTCAAGTATGTACGCGTCAGGATATTGCGTACATATTAGGATGTTAGGCAGATATTTAAGCAAATATGGATGGATCATTGGATAGCAGTCAAACTACTTAATTAATTAATAGAGAACAAGAAATTATATGCTCTTTGTAGGAGATCGGATAATTCTGGAGATCATAAGGTATTCCGACTCTGATTTTGTTGGATGCCAACACAGCAGGAGATCCACATCAGGTTATGCTGACTAATGGAGGTATATTTTGGATGAGTGTCAAACATGCACTCATAATTTCTTCCACCATGAAAGCAAGGTTTATAAACATGCTGTGGGGTATCTATTCAGGGAATATGGTTGCAAAATTGTCACAAGACTGCGCCTACAGTACGGTGTTGAAAGATCACATAAGATTATGGTATGACAATAAATCAGCAGTACTGTATTCCAATAACAACAGAAACTTGTATAAGTCAAAGGATATTGACATAAAGTTTCTAGTTGTGAAGAAAAGAATTTAGAATGGTTATAGTGTCCATATAGCACATTAGGACAAACTCCATGTTAGCGGATCCGCTCACAAAAGCATTATCACCCAGGGTCTTTCATGAGCATACTGCTCATGTGGGTGTTATCTTAATTAAGAATATAGTAATACGATGGGAGTTTGTATTTTATGTATTTGGGTGCTATTTGGTTTTGGACACATTTATGTATTAAAGTATTTTGGATATTTATCTGATCAGATATATGGAAATTTAGTTCATTCTGTTTTCATTATGTTAAAGTATTGATCTCATTAAAGTTAAGGAGGACCAGTTGGAAATAGACATGTATTGATCACATTGCGTGTAATTTTCATGCTACGTATCCATGATTGATCTACGTCGTTTAGCTATATTGGTATATGTGACCATTGATGGTTTAGTTACGCTATATATGACGAATGTCGCTTTGATCCTATGTTGATATGGTTAATGGACGAGATTGTCCGGATATACCCTAAGGATTAAGATAGCAATTTATGAGCTCACTAAGGTTAACACAATTAGAAGATTACATATGTGGCCCAGTGAAAGATTGTTGGATTATTCAATAATATGGGGCCACACATGTAAAATTAATTGTGTTGGGCTATCTAAATAATTAAGCCAAATTAAAGTGGTCTATTTAGAAATTGGCTTAAGGGTATAATTGTCATGGAATTAATGTGTAGATACCGGAGATAAATCTAATTTGATGAGGGGCCAAATTAGAAATATCAAAACATATAAATATATGTATTCATTAGGGTTATGGTCCCCAACTTATACGGCCACCAAAGAGAAGGTTCTCTCTTTTTCTCTTCTGCATCCCCATCAACTGAAAGAGAGGGACAAAGGATTCGGATTCACCTTTGTCATTAAGGGTCGTAGCAAGTTGGAAGATCGAACCCAATAAAGAGACGATCGCTTCAACATCCATCAAGCCGAGCAATGAATTCAGGTACGCTTCCGCAATTTTTATTATGTTATTCATCTCATGAATCGACAGGGCACAATAAAATTTCTAATAGTCAGGAGTTCGAGCTCCGGTGGGGGCGAGTTCGTCACAATTAACCATTGCTTTAAAAAGTTATATATATTTTAAAGCAAATGACCTCTAGCCTAGTGGTTAGGAGAGATGCATGCGGCCCAAGTGGTCGGGAGTTCGAGCCTTAGTGAAGGCGAGTTCGCCACAAGTACCCATTGCTTCAAAAAATAATAATAAAATTATATATATATATATATATATATATATATATATATATATATATATATATATATATAGAGGATGAGGGAGGTGAGGTGCCACCCTATGGAGGGTGTCTACTTGTCACCCCTCACATGCTATCATCATGCACCCATGTGCATGATGATAGCATGGGAGGTGACAAGTAGACACCCTCCCGTGAGGTGGCACCCTACCTCCCTTACTCACTCACTCTCTCTCTCTCTCTCTCTCTCTATCTATATATATATATATATATATATATATATATATATATATATATATATATATATATATATATATATATATAAAACAAATGACCTCTAGTCTAGTGGTTAAGAGAGATTCATACGGTCTGAGTGGTCAGGAGTTTGAATATCAGTGGAAGTGATTCTAGAAACAATTTACCTGGTATAATATATAATTTTTTGTTTTTATCTATGTCAGTTTTCAGACCAGTCCAATCCAAATTGACCTTTCTTTTAGGCGACGTTTGGTTAGCGAAATTGGAGTATTGGGAAAGAAAAATTAATTTCTTTTCTTTGTTTAGATGCTATAGGAAATGAGAAGGAAGTAAATTTGATTCAAGAGAAAAGAAAATATGGGCAAAAATGGTTCCTCCCACCAACCTAAGAATTCATTTTTTCCCCCTCTAAGGTTTCATTTTCTCTTCCAATTTTTAAACACCGAAAAGAAAATTGATTGAAATTACAATTTTCTAAGGTCGTGTTTCATTGGGCTTTTTTTCTATGAAAAATATTTCTATCCCAAAATTTACGTCAATTGTAGTATTTGATAACATATATTTTTCATGGAATTATTTTCCAAAAAATTATTATTTTTTATATTTTGTTCTAAAATGGTGGAAAATAAAACTTGTCCAAACTATAGAAAAAAAATTATTTTCCATGAAAAATAACTATTTTTCGTGAAAAATAGTGATAATCAAATACACAATTAAGTTTTTCATATAATTTTTTTAAATTTTTATGGAATTTTTTTCCTAGAAAAATAATTCTATAAAGTTAATTTTTTTTCACATATTTTTTTTTTTTACTTTGTAATCAAATGCACCCTAAAAAAATATCCAAAATAATAATTTTTTTTTTCCTTTCCCGCGAACCGAACGAGACCTTTATTAGGGTTCTTATACGTGGAGTGATGTCTTGGCTTGTGGGTTGGAGTGGAGGGAGATGGGAATGTGGAGTGGGGTGGAGTGGGTTTTTATGTTGACAAAGAAATTAAAGAGTGGATAAGAGGATGGGAGGAAATTAACGGGAAAGGGACATGAGAAAAAGAATTGGCAAAGTCAGAGTAGATTGCATCCTTTGGGTCAAGGAGAATATAGACACGGGGGCTTCTTTTCACACTTTGGTTTCAATGTCCATTAATGGGACCCAATATATAAATTAAGGTCGATTGTGTTCCTACTAATAATGATAGTGTTTTGGTTCTTTTGGCAGTAGCTTTGCAAAAAGTCAGCATCTTGCTTTGCTACTTAGCTTTTCAATTATAAATATATATACTTAAGCCTAATGGCCATCTTTAATTCCTTTTAATTTGGCTAATTCTAAAAATACTCTAAAATTTACTTGAAACTAGTCTAAGTCCTAAAACTATCAACTTGTTAACAGTTCTAACATAAAGTAGGACTGCCAACAAAGTTAACAGTCCTAAAGCATTTGAATATTAAAATAGAATGTAAAGTAAACGAAGTTGGCAGTCCTTCTTAATATTAGTACTGCCAACTTGTTAGTAATCCTAATGGACTAGTTTCAAATAAAATTTTGGCTTAATTGCTAATTGCTACCCTCAACTATCTCACTTTTTCAAGTTGATACCCTAAATTCTTTTTCGTAACAGATTGATACCTCAACTATTCAATATATTCAAGTTGGTACCCTCCGTCGCCCAGGGGTTAGTTTTTCCGTCTCTGCTCGAAAAAGTTAAATTTTTTTGGACGAGAATAACCCTAATTATTATTTTAAAAGCTCATTCTCTTTCAAGAAGTAGAAATTTTGTCAAGTTACAATTCTTTTCTCCATCTGTTGTCCAGTGATGCCCTAGCCTTAGCTCTAGTCCATTCTCTTTCAAATTTTTCTCCTAATTTTTGTAGTCTATTTTTTTTTGTACATAATGTCTAATCTACTCTCAATTCCTATATGCCCTAGTCCATTATCTTTCAGTTTTTTCTACTAATTTTTTTTTGTAGTCTATAGGAAACATTTGGTTGTTGGGATCTCTAGCAACAACAGTTAGTAGAATCCCTCCTGCAGGCCCCTTCAAATGAGTTCCATCAACCCCAATAACCTTTCTACAACCACTCTTGAAACCTTTTATTTGTGCATTGTAGGCAATAAAAATTCCATCGAAGATGTTGGGTTCTTCCAATGATGTCCTTTGTGTCCTTATCTTCACAACACTACCTGGATTTTTTTGGAATATGACTGCCGCATAGTCTCTCAACAATCCATATTGTTGTTTGAAACATCCCTCTATGATATTCATTGCTTTTCTCTTTGCTCTGTAGGCTTTAGCTCTAGAGATTTCAACTGAGAACTTCCTATTTACATCACTTCTGAACTCTTCAACATTCCATGTAGGACTACTTCTGAAGACCTCCAAATATTTGTTCGTCAACCAAAATGCAGTCATCTAGGTATTCACCAACACCCTTGAGCAATTGTGGGTTGCTTGCAAACTTTTCAACTGCCACCTGGTACCATCAGAATTCATAGAGCCATATAGTCTAAATCCACACTTTTTTGCACTCTACACATATTCTTCTTCCCTCATTCTTCTTCCATGAGATGTCATATCCTCTCTTAATTGCATCTTCCCTCACTAATCTTCTAAAGTCACTTGAACTTTGAAACTCTATTCCCACAATAAGTGACGGCTCTTTTAAGTCCCTTACTTCGTTGAACTATGAAAACTTGGGCCTAGACTGTCCAAATTCATTGTCTTCATAAATGCTTCTGATATCATCGGAGTCCTCATACTCACTTTCAACAAATTCTGGTATCTCGACATTCACTATATTTTCTCTAATATGTGCATCATCTTCATCTTCCGCATCGGATCTTTTATCACTTTCTTCACTCTCTTCGGTTTCTTTACTTCTGTAATGCCCATATCTCGTATTACGTATTTGGAATACGTGTACGTATTTTGACCCGTATTGCATGTCTTCTTGCTTGATTTATTTTGGCATTTCATTGATGGGTTTATCTTGGTTCGGTTCAGCTTGTTGGCTTGGTTCATTTTTGTTGGAGAACCAACCCACCTACCTACCACCACCATCACCATTTATTAACCCCCACTCTTTTCTCCCTCATTTATTCTTCTTCCTCCCTACCATTACTTCTCCACCAACCTGAGAGAGAGAGGGAGAGCTTAGGCAAGTGCATCTTGCTTCATGGAGGAAGTCCATTTTTATTGTTCCACTGTCTTCCTCATGTGTTTCTAACCCACTTTAGTACTTAGCATTTTTCATTTCCATGGTTAAATTCTTGTAAATCTAGCTTTGTGGTATTTTCGGTTTTCAGGAGTTTTGATCTGTCAAACTTGTATATTTTTGCTAGTTGATGGTTCCATGTTGTAGAGAATTCCATTTTACTCAAATTTGACCTATAGGAGTCTGGAATTGGGTTCCTAATATTTTTTGGAGGAGCATGGAGGCCATGGTATTTTTCATAGACATGTTCTCTGTGGGAGCCATTATTTGCACTCTTGGCCGCATGCAACGCTTTGTGTTGAGCCGCATGGCCATTTAATTGAATTGGCCGCATGGCCGATCACTTGCTTGGCCGCATGGCATTTGCTGTTTGTATAGCCATTAAATAATATTTTGGCCGCATGCACATTTTAGTCTTAGCCGCATATGCACTGTTGCGTGGCCTTTGCAAGTAATTGATGGCATGTTTATTTTTAGTGAGCCGCATATGCTTTTTTTTCCCCTCTATTTAATTTTTCTGAGCCGCATATGCTCCCCCCCCATTTATTGCTTGAGCCGCATAGGCCTTTAAATAATTGTCAGGTCATTAATATTTGCTTGGTCATTTAAATAATTGCCAGGCCATTACTTAGCCGCAAATGCATGCCTGCAACAGTTTGCTTGGAACTCTATTATTGGCCGCATATGGCTTACTGCATTTATTGGCCGTATGGCCTTTCTATTAATTGTATGGCCGCTTGCATGCACGTGCACTAACTTTAATTGCTTGCATGGCCTTGCATGCCTTTGCTTGCAAGCTTTTTAGCATTAAACTAATTGCTTACATTTATTTGCAAGCAACTTGCTGGACGCATATGGCCTAATTCTTCCTGAGTCGCATGAGTCCTCCACAGCACTTGCCCCAGCTAGTATTTAATCACCACTAGTATGCTTGTGCCATATTAATTGTTCCCTGACACGATGATGACCCGTTGTGGTACACTTTTGGCAAATGACATGACTTGATAGTGGCCCGACGTGGCGCACTCCTGACAACGAACATGACATGAACATGATAGTGGCCCACCGTGGCGCACTTTTGACATGATAAACCTGACATGATATTGCTTGAAATGCTGTTGCGACGGCTAACCTGACATGAAAAGTATAAATGACCTAGACACCGTAGACGATTGTGCTTGTACAAATGAAACCGTTTTGTCTTGCATCATGTCTAGGACAGGGACCCCTGAGTACCACGGTCAGTTGTACGCACTGAAATCGACTAAGGCTAATTACTAGAATAATCCAGTAGCCATGAAGAGATTTCCCCGGCTACAGGCAATCCCATTATCTGGGCGCCCCACTTGGGATCTGTAGCCTGCCGTCGAGTATGGCACATTTCCAGCACACTGTCATGTGTTGCACCCTCTAAGTCACTTAAGGGTACATGCGTTTCCTTGACGATGTACCCACTTGAATTCAACCCCTAATTACGTCCGAAAGCCTGGATGGTCTGCATGGCTTTTGGCTGTAGAATAATCTCGCTGCATCTTGCTAGTAACTAGGCCTGTGATAACCCTAGTTAGTTAAAGTATCAAGCCGTACTTATTGCTTGGCCGTGAATGTTGGATGGAGTTCAATCAGTCTAGTCTTGTCTTGATCCTGTACAAGATTGTTACATGTCCCGATTTTTTATTTTATCTTGCCGATAAATGGTAGGAAAAACCAAGTTCTGTTCAGACAAAGGGTTACAACTCCGGTCCTTGTTTGGTTTACGGGTTGTAATCTGGTTATCTGAATAGTCCCATGGTTATCTCATCATATATCACCTGTCATGCTTTTCCTTAATTATTGTCTTTTATCATGTAATTATATTCTTGTGCTAATTGCTGGTTTTAGTTCCTAAGTGAAGCCTCTTTTGTGGCACTTGCTCTTTCTGGGATCTGACCCAGCTGGTTTTGTATGGCCATATACTAGAGCAGCTCCAGAGGATCTACCGACTTTCCAGCCAAAAGGTGACCACTAGACGGAATCCTGGCAATGAGTGGGTTTATTTTGGCTCTCCCACATATATCTAGACAGCCGTGACCGTATAGTGAGGTGGATTCCATTTTATTATACGTAGCTGGCTATGTTCGCTCCCGCTCTCCAGTATTCTGGTTCTGGGGCGTGATATGGTTTAAGTGGTGGCCCATGTAGGTCTTGTAAATCAAGATATATGAGGGTTTACCAAATAGATGTCTCAATAAGTACTCGCCCTTGATCTCTGTTCGTATTCTCTGAATCCCTGAAATTCTTGTCCTGAGCACATGCTTGTAATCGTTGATCTGTCCTGGTCCTTCCTTATTGTTCCCTATGTCGTCTTCTTCAGTGGCATTGTTCTTGGACCTGCCGATCGGTAAGGCGAAGCACCTCTCGTGGACCAGCAGCAACCAGAAGATCAGGCCCAGCACTCAGGAGCAGCTTTTCGGGTCATGCCTCTCGGAGATCCAGAACCCCCGGTGCAGCCTGCCCAGCCCGCAGGGCAGGATAATGGAGCCTTGGTGGGACTTATCATGGAGTTACTTGCATCGCAGGATCATCGAGGAGACGCCTTGCGTCAGGCAGTGGCAGATGCTCTGGGCAGAGGTGGACATCATGGGAGCAGTACAGCGAACAGTGACAGGACCGGAGGTCGAAAGCGATCTCACAGCCATATGAACCAGCCCCAACCCCGGCAGCTAAGGCTTTGACCATTGGAGATCCGAGAAGGACAGCTTCGGTTACGTCGGTTCAACATTCAACCCTGACGTATCCTAAGCAGCAGAAGCGGAAGCAGTCTTCCCCATGGGCTGCTCTTATTGTAGGAAGCCTGGACATGTTGTTTCAGAGTGTCGTAAGGCTCGAGGATTGTGTTTGCTTTATGGAGCGTCGGACCACAAGGTAGGGTCCTGCCCGTTCGGGACTGCCTCATCACCAGCCATAACCAGTTCATCCGTTAGGGGACCAGCCCCAGTACCAGTCCAGCAGTAGTTTCCATCCCCGAGACCGTTGCGGACGCAGACCCAAGCTTTTCAATATGAAAGGCCTTAGCAGTATGCCCAGACGCAAGTTCAGTATAGGCAGAGAGGATTCCAGCAGAGACCCCAACAGTATGCCCTGACCCCGGCTCAGATTCAGAACCGGCAGAGAGGTTCCTAGCAGGATGTCTTCCTTCTTCCTTCTTCCTTCAAATTCTTTGCCTGCATGATTGATTGTTTGATTGATTTCTTAATATAGCTTGTCTTTTCTACTCTAGCCTCTTGATTAAATTCTAAGGACGAAATTCTTTTAAGGTGGGTAGAGTTGTAATGCCCATATCTCGTATTACGTATTTGGAATACGTGTATGTATTTTGACCCGTATTGCATGTCTCCCTGCTTGATTTATTTTGGCATTTCATTGATGGATTTATCTTGGTTCTGTTCGGCTTGTTGGCTTGGTTCGGTTTTGTTGGAGAACCAACCCACCTACCTACCACCACCATCACCATTTATTAATCCCCACTCTTTTCTTCCTCCTTATTTATTCTTCTTCCTCCCCACCATTACTTCTCCACCAACCTGAGAGAGAGAGAGGGAGAGCTTAGGCAAGTGCATCTTGCTTCATGGAGGAAGTCCATTTTTATTGTTCCACTGTGTAGCCTCCCTTCCCGGAATTCTTGAATTTTTTTTTATTATTTATTTGATTTAGATAGTGATTTTAGAATTTTATAAATAAGTATTTAGTTAGTTTTTACGGTATACGATTTTAGCCACGGTTGAGTTTTGAAGTACCAGACGACTAGGAATCATGGCACGGGTAGTGCAGCGGCGTGCCTTGACCAGTGTATTAGCCATGCCAAGGGAGACCCAGCCATAAGTGTGTCCTAACTAAAAAAACCAGGCCAAGTTGCGACTTAATCCCTATAAGTGGCTTATTTATTTATTAATAAATTTATTGATTTGTAGAAGACCCGTTTGTACCAAAATAGTCCTGACTTGACTCGAACCAAACCCAGACCATGTAAATATATAGCGCGACCAAAAACGTCCATGTAGGTGTGCATTTATTATACAGGTAAATATTTCGTATTTTAATTAGTGGGCTAGTAAATATGTTGCGACACATTGATTATATAAATGTACATATATAATATGTGTTATTGATATTAAATTGTTAATTATTTTTATAATAGGATAAATATTCTTTTGGGATGTACTTCTAGATTGCTAGGATTTTATACCATATATATGTGTATATGTGTATTTATATATAAAAATATATTATACATATGTATATGTGGGTATATATATGTATATATAAGTACAAAGGTATTTATGTGTATTTATATATAAATATATAACATATATATATATATATATATATATATATATATATATATATATATATATATATATATAATATATATATATATGTATTAGAAAAGGAAAAAGAAAAAGAAAAAGAAAAACAAACTAAACCAGGCCCAGCCCACCAAGCCGGGCCAGGCTAATCAAACCGAGCCAGGCTATTTTGGCTAAACAGAACAAACCCCCCCGTGTACATATATAACCCAGCAGCAGCGAGTCTTGGTGAGTCCCAAACCCGACTCCTGCGTACATATTTAACTCGAAAGCATCGAGAGATTCTCGTATAAACGCGCAAACCCTAGTGCCGCCACCACCTCCTTCCCTGGACGAACACCCCCCAGCTCTGGGCGCTGCCGCACGGGGCCGCCGCCGGCCAGGTCCGCCGATGACAGCACGCATATGCGCGGGCGACAGCAGCAGTAGCAGTTGCAACCACCGACTTCCGGTAAGATTCCGATCTCGATACTCCATCTTTTTGCGAACCGTAAATTAGTTTAGAAAGCCAACATGACCGCCTCAAAACCCCAGTAATTAGATTTCGTATAGGATGCACGACCAGTCCATGAGATCGACCCGAAGTTGGTCGAAAACCTGTAGAAAACAGAACACTAGTGCCGTCCAACCCTCCATGTTTGAAGATCGATTCTGATCGATCTAATGCCATATTAGAAAAACTATTTGAAGACACTTTTAGACAACATATAGGGCTTTATAATCCTTTTTGTGGATTCGAAAATCATCGACTACGCGTCGAGAAATCGAATCCCAAAGTTTCCCAAAAAAACCTGTTTTAAAAACTAGAAAATTGTTCGACACGACGTGCGTCCCGCCATTTCGGGCGACGTGGTCGCGAACCAAAAGCATCGAAAGCTGCGTATCAGCTTCGTGATCGTGTGGGCTTTGACGGAGTTCAAATTGGTTGCGTGTGCGCGACGAATTTGATCCATATCCGTCGAAATTTACCGTATCGACCACTTTTCACAAACTCCAATTACTTTGTGCACGCTCGTCAGATCAAGACGAAACTTTCGCCAACAGGACCGTATCATTTTTTTGGTCCTGTATGCCAAGTTTGGTCCGATTCTGAGACAGTTGATAAAATTGCCGTTTTGCGGGTCCCACGATCCAACTCAACGGGCGATTTTGTGCACGGCCTGCCGGAATCCAACTTTGGACATACGGTTGAGTTAGTATCAAAAAACCAGATCTGTAAACATGTAGTTTGATGACTTTAGAGAACATTGACTCTGGCATGCTTTTCGGTGCAAAGCGGGTCCAACGGCGGACATCGTTTTTGCCTAAAATTACCGTTTTGCCCCCGTATCTAGAATTGGACTTAAGGACAGGCAATCCCATCTAATTTGACTATTCTGAGACTGTTGGCATTGTCTGTTTCAGCTTTCGGAGACAGTTGTGATAATTTGGACTTTATGGCTTAGTAGTGGACTGTATTGTTATTAGATCTGTATGCAATCTCCAGGCAAGTATACATTGCCTCCCTCTACAGTTTTATCTACATATATTTTATTTCAGTTTTCAGTCTTTGATTGTTATGGACATGTGCTTTTTGTGTTATATTCTGTAGATTTATTTTCATTGCATATAGCCGTGTTCATGTTTGGTCTTGTGGTTCACACTTGGAGTTTTCTCATCAGTACCTTGCTTGAGTCGTGTCATAGAACGAGTACGTGTAATTGAACTGCTAAATCCTTGATATTGTTTCCTTGGCACCAGAGAGTCCACACTCGGAATGACGGTATTTTTCTTGATCTGTTTACATCCGTGAGTCCACACTCGGGACGAGGATGTCGATTATTTGTACCAGAGAGTCCACACTCGGGACGAGGGTGTTGACTTAACTTGATTTTGACTTGACTTGCACCAGAGAGTCCACACTCGGGACGAGGGTGTTTACATCAGAGAGTCCACACTCGGGACGAGGGTGTTTACATCAAAGAGTCCACACTCGGGACGAGGATGTTATACTTGCACCAGAGAGTCCACATTCGGGACGAGGGTGCCTTGCCGTGAGCTAACCAGAGAGTCTACACTCGGAACGAGGGTTAGTGCTTAGTTCAAACCCGTGAGTCCACACTCGGGATGAGGGTTTGGTTCTTCCATTGATCTCGTGTATTCGTTTATCCGACAGTTCATTTATGCGTAGTTGTTCTAGTGTTCGTATTCGTATTCGTGTTCATGTTCGTATTAGTGTTCGTATTCGTGTTCGTATTCGTAGTCATTTGTCGTGTTCCTGTTTCCTCTTGTTTATTTTCTCACGCATGATAAAACTGTTAGATAGGCATGTATATTATGTATCTTGCTATGTCCTCTGAGGACCTGATGATCTCTTCAGGCTTAGCGGTTGCATGGAGTTAGCTAGTAGTTCTGGATGGCAGACGTGATGATGCACTTGCGAGATTCAGGTATTGTTATTGTGTTTATTATCTGCTCGTGCTTTTCATTCCTTATCATGAGATATCATGTTCCTTGTTTCAGTTGTAGACTCTTATTATATTTTTTAGAGTCTTATAGGATATTTATGCTAGTGGGCTGCAGACCACGACCCATACTTGTTTATTCATGTTTATTCTTCTTATTGTGGATTGAGTTATAGATTTGTTTGACATGATTTGGCAGTTTACCCTAGCCGTGACAGCGTTTACGTATTCAAGTCGGACTGGAGTCCGCTTGATGCGTAGCTGGCTTGCTCACGAGCTCGCGTCCGAAAAATGGGTGCGGGTCGTGACACACTGTCTTTCTCATGTGTTTCTAACCCACTTTACTACTTAGTATTTTTTATTTTCATGGTTAAATTCTTGTAAATATAGCTTTATGATATTTTCGGTTTTCAGGAGTTTTGATCTGTCAAACTTGCATATTTTTGCCAGTTGATGGTTCTATGTTGTAGAGAATTCCATTTTACTCAAATTTGACCTATGAGAGTCTGGAATTGGGTTCCTATTGTTGTTTGGAGGAGCATGGAGGCCATGGTATTTTTCATAGACATGTTCTCTGTGGGAGCCATTATTTGCACTCTTGGCCGCATGCAACGCTTTGTGTTGAGTCGCACGGCCATTTAATTGAATTGGCCGCATGGCCGATCACTTGCTTGGCCGCATGGCATTTGCTGTTTGCATGGCCATTAAATAATATTTTGGTCGCATGCACATTTTAGTCTTAGTCGCATATGCACTGTTGCGTGGCCTTTGCAAGTAATTGCTGGCATGACTATTTTTAGTGAGCCGCGTATGCTTTCCCCCCCCAATTTATTGCTTGAGCCGCATAGGCCTTTAAATAATTGTCAGGTCATTAATATTTGCTTGGTCATTTAAATAATTGCCAGGCCATTACTTAGCCGCATATGCATGCCTGCAACAGTTTGCTTAGAACACTATTATTGGCCGCATATGGCTTACTGTATTTATTGGCCGCATGGCCTTTCTATTAATTATATGGCCGCTTGCATGCACGTGCACTAACTTTAATTGCTTGCATGGCCTTGCATGCCTTTGCTTGCAAGCTTTTTAGCATTAAACTAATTGCTTACATTTATTTGCAAGCAACTTGCTGGCCGCATATGGCCTAATTCTTCCTGAGCCGCATGAATCCTCCACAGCACTTGCCCCAACTAGTATTTAATCACCATTAGTATGCTTGTGCCATATTAATTATTCCCTGACACGATGATGACCCGTTGTGGTGCACTTTTGGCAAATGACATGACTTGATAGTGGCCCAACGTGGCGCACTCCTGATAATGAACATGATATGAACATGATAGTAGCCCGCCGTGGTGCACTCTTGACATGATAAACCTGACATGATATTGCTTGAAATACTGTTGCGACGACTAACTTGACATGACAAGTATAAATGACCTGGATACCGTGGACGATTGTGCTTGTACAATTAAAACCGTCTTGTCTTGCATCATGTCTAGGACAGGGACCCCTGAGTACCACGGTCAGGGGTACCCACTGAAATCGACTAAGGCTATTTACTAGAATAATTCAGTAGCCATGAAGAGATTTCTCCAGCTACAGGCAATCCCGTTATCTGGGCGTCCCACTTGGGATCTGTAGCCTGCCATCGAGTAGGGCACATTTCCAGCACACTGTCATGTGTTGTACCCTCTAAGTCACCTAAGAGTACATGTGTAACACCCAGTTTTTCAAATGAGGGTAATTTTGAAATTTTGTATTTTAACTTATTTAATTATGATATTTAAATAATAATATAATTTTTGGTAATTTTTAATTATTTTTAAACTATTTAAAATCATGACTTATGATTTTGGTGTTTGACTAGTGTAACCTTAGAGACTGTTGACCTAGAGCCTAGCCATGTGATTAGGGTATTTCATTTATCATTTCTAGCTTGAGGGTATTTAAGTCATTTGTGTAATTTTGGGAATTATTGGAATTATTTAGTATTAATTATAATGTGAAACCCATAATTTTAGTTTACAATTTTATATTTAAATTTAATTTTTTAAAATAAATGCTAGAATAATATTATGTAAGAGTAAAAAAAAAAATATATTCTTTTCAAAATAATTAAAACAAGGATTTTTGTATGTCAACCCAGACCCGAAAACCGAATTGAAACTAAAAACATTTTTTTTTCTTTTGTTTTAATTACAAATATTTATTTAACTAATTTGTATGAGAATGATTTTTTTCTTAGCCATAAAACAAAATCCATATTTTTATATAAATAGAAAATCATGTCTTGTAAACCAAAACCTTAGGCCATTTGCTTGGCCCATTTAGTTTCAAACCCAATAAGGATCCAATAACCCATAAGCCCTAAGCCAACCCAATATTTTACAGCAATACTTGCTGTAACCATTGAATGGAAGGAATGAATAAATTCATTCATTAATATTTTTAACTCTGGGACCTTTCCTTTCCTTCCCGACCCAACGGCCGACTCTTGGGTTTCCCGCCGCCGCCATTGTCGCCACCGACGGTGACCGGACGCCTTCTCGACTTCCTGCCTCCCTATATATAACCCCTCTCTTCATCTCTCTCCATCATTCTCATCTTGCCCCAAATCACCCGTGCCCTAAACCCATTTCTCGGCGAACCCGAGCGGCGCCACCTGCCGTCGAGCCTCCCACCCGGCGTACGACTGCCGGTCGTTTTCCCCGCTGACCCGGGCGCTGTTCCGCCGCCCTCCAGCGCCCAATCAGGCCGACCCCGAGCGGATTTGGCCGCCGCCTCCTCTGTCCGGCGATTTCGCGGCCGACCGACGACCCGTGCGCCACTTCTTGGCCGCGCCCAGTCCCCGCTGTTCCCGTGCATCGCTGGTCGTTTTCCAGAGCCCCGATCTGCTGTCGTTTCCACTGTCCAGCTTTTTCCGTTTCCGTTCCCAAGCAAGTTCGGTTCCGAGTTCCATTTCGGGATTTTTGTTACACCTTCGTTTTGGGTACACTCTGAACTAATTTTATTTACTGTCCATGATGAAATCTGGTCCAACCGAATTCTTCGAGAATTCGGATTTTTCCGAAAATTCTTCGGAAATGTATTGCTGCTAGTTGGTTTTGTGAATAATTGGATTATTTAGGATAGAACAATGTTCTGTGAATTCTTGGGATTTCCGAAAATTCTTCGGAGACAGTTCTGTGTTTTCAATTCTCGGGTTTTCCGAGAAATTTTCGGGAATAAATTCTGAGATTTAGAAAGTTATGTTTATTTGGTTTTCTTGTTGGGTTTTCAAATTGGTTCTGTGAGTTTCAAGATGAACTGTTAGTTCTGTCGTTTTCCGATAAATTTTGGGATTTCCGATATTGTTTCGGGTTTTCCGATTTGGCTTCGGAAAGTATTTCTATATGGATGGTTATATAAATATCGGGTTTGGAATTAATTTGCAGGTTAACGGAAGCACTCCCAGTTTTTGGGTTGACCGAAAATAGAGGGAGTGCTGCCGAAATTTTTGGGAAATTTATTAAATGATTATTAAAATGATTTTTCGGATTAAATATTATTTAAATAATATTTTGGGCGACGACCTTAACGGTCACTGGGCCCCAACGCAATGCAAACGCATCGGTTCGACCGGATGTTGAGGCAGAGCAGTTGAAAATGAAGTTTGGACCAGAGTCTGAGACTCGAAATCAATTTAATTTAATTTATTAGTTGTAGGATAATTTATAAAGACTAACCAAATATTTTCTCTTATTTAAATTTATGTAAATGGTCTGTAAGGGCATAAGCCCATTCATTCCTGTTGGTGTGTAAAGTTTGTAATAGCTTAGTATTTTTTTTATTTATTTGTTTTCTAGTTTGTTGGTTGACGTAAAACACGTAAAACAATAAATAAATATTTATTTTATTATAGAAAATAAATAATTTTCTCACAATAAATAACTAGGAAAAGTACAAGTTTGTAATTCAACAAATTCACAACTTTCTCATTAAAAGAAAAACCTAAATTTTATATATATATTACAAAAAAATACAAGTTTTGCGAAACAGTCGGAAAGAAACAAATTTTCTCAAATAAATGTTAACATGATTTAGTTCATTCGCAAATTGATTTATAGAAACTATCTCGATAAGCGTGTAATTTAGTAACAACATAAAACTGGACTAGGACCAATTCTAGAGATTGTAACTAGCACACTTAGAATGGTTCAATTTTCTGATGCTGAGTCAGGATTCTCAATTGTAGGATTTCAAGGACGGTACTAGTCTCCATCAACAATCTTTTTTCCAGTCATAATCCAAGGCAAGTACGGTTGTGGTTAATTACAGTTTAATTAATATTAGAATTTTGCATGTTAAATACACAATTGTTACACGTACTCTCTCCTAGAGTTACATATTGAATCATTGCATCGGGATAATGGGGAGTAGCGTAGTTATCTATGATCAAAGCCCAATAGTTAATGAATGTGCGAGCTTACCCCTCTTCACATGGGGTTAGGCCGGACCGTATCAATAGGATACAATTGAATCATCCTAAATCGATCATAGATACTGCATACTCAATCACATTGTTTACTTCATAATTGAAAATTGTTGTTTCAAAATTATTTAATATTGCAAGTTTCTAATCATTATGCAAATTGTTATTTTCATAATTGTACTTGCTCCTTTCCTGACTGGATACCCCACCCCCAATAGGTTCTATTGATGAATCCGAGCTTCTGATTAATACTTACTATGACCCGGAGCTGTACCCTGCTGTGCTTCCAGAGGAGGTTCCTGATGATGATGATGACACTTCTGCTTAGTTGGAGTTTTAGTTTATCTTTTAAATAAAGAATAATGTTATGTTAAAATTGTGGACAAGCTTTGTAATGAACAAGTTTTATTTTATCGTTTAAATAAATGTTGTGGCAATTATTAGTATCAATTGTTGTTGATTGTACCTGCATATGGATTACAGCTTACTGCCGCCGTCTCAACAACGGTGCAGGCTGGGCATGATCCGAGTCGACCCAAGAAATTGGGATCGGGTCGTGACATGTTTTTAGTGGTGGCCCATGCAGGTCTCTAACAACAACTTAGGAAAACCTAGGAAACAGTTAGAACACTAGAACATCAAATTGCCACAACATAGGACCGATATATACATACATATTATTATTAAATATTTTTGTTTGACTATAGATAGGCTACCTTGCTTATGTTTTTATCCTAAAACTTCCAGAGAATGACCACTGACAATACCAACCCTGCTGGCGATAGGATGTCAACACCTGACCACACCCCACCTCCCCAATCAAGTCCGAATCCTACACCTCGATAGCTGGCTGACCGTCCCCACAATACAACAATGGATCCATCATCTTCTCGGACGGAGATGCAACCCCCAGTAGTTACGCCTACTCCAGCTGCCCCACCGTTACCTGTGGATCCCACTGACCTCATCAGTCTGCTTAGAGGAGTGCTAGAAGCTCAGAGAACTCAAGCTGAAGCTCATCGTGAGCAGACGGCCATTATGAGAGAAGGCATGGAAAACGCCCATAGCGTGGCAATGGCTGCATTGGAAAGAGGAGAAGCAGCTCAACAGGAACCAAGGCCTGCCAAGGTAAACATAAATTTAAAAGATTAATTTATGTAATAATAAGGCCATTTAATTAATGGAAATCATATTGCCAAGGTGGGCGATATTGAGAGCTTTAAGAAGCAGAACCCTCGACCTTTCAAGGGTACCGAGGGAATTGTCTATGCTGATGAATGGCTTGACAATATGGAGCGTCTTCTGAGCGTCGCTCGACTTCCAGAAGACCTCAAGGCCGAAGCAGTGGGACTTCAACTGCAGAATGTAGCTAGCACCTGGTAACGAAATGAACCCCGACTCCAGGATAGACAGGTTGACTGGGACACCTTCAAGAAGTTGTTCCAGAGGAAATTCTTTCCAACTTCTGAGATGCGAGAGATGGAGCGACAATTCCAGAACTTGAAGCAGGGCAATATGACTGTGGGAGAGTATGCGGCAGAATTCGGCCAGCTCAGCCGATTTGCCAAGAACACGGTGGCTGATCCTGCTGATCGTGCTGAACGATTCAAGTATGGACTTCGAGAGGAGATTCGCACTTATGTGATCTCTGGCGGAGCTAAGACTTATGAGAAGATTCTGGAGAGAGCACAAGATATAGAGAAGAGCCAACCTGCCCGTTCAAAGAGAGATTATCCTGGAACTAGCAACTTCCAGGAAAATCAGAAGAAGCCCAACAACAACAACAACAACAACAGGCCTCAGCATCATCAGCAAGCAAGGAATAATGATGTAGCACCCCAGAAGCAGATCCCTATCTGTAGCTATTGCAAAAGGCCGGGTCATCAGGTGAACATCTGTCGGAAGAGGCTTGGACAATGTCTGATCTGTGGGTCTACCACCCACTAAGTGAAGGACTGCCCCTCAGCGACCAATAGAGCTGGAGGAAATCAACAGAGGGGACCTCTGCCCACTCAGCAGCAACAATTTGGGCAGCATCAACAGAGGACTGGGCGAGCTTTTGCCCTAACTGCAGAGGAATCAGAGCAGGAGCAGGAACCTAATGCGGATGTCATATCAGGTTACATCTATGTACATTCTTATCCTGCATTAGTTTTATTCGACTCTGGTGCAACACACAGTTTCATAGCAACAAAGTTTATCTCTGCACACCACATAGTTACGGGCCTTAGCAAGAGGATTTGTAGGGTTATGACTGGAGGTGGACCCCTACCTATAACAGAGACCTGTAATTGCCCTATTTCAATATCTGGCCATAAGTTTGTAGCACCTTTACTGGTAATGCCCTTGCCTAATTATGACTTAGTCCTTGGAATGGACTGGTTGAGCAAGCAGCATGCGCTGATAGATTGTCACAGAGGATGTGTAATCTTCAGCCCACCTGGAGGGCCAGAGTTTGAAGTCTCTAGAGCTCCGGAGATTATGGAGAGTATTGTCTACTCTATTACTGAAGAACCTGGACCACCCCATCCTATCATAGCGGAATTCATGGATGTTTTCCCTAATAGTCTTCCTGGGCTACCCCCAGATCGGGACATAGAATTCACTATTGATCTAGTCCCTGGCTCTTCCCCGATTTCTAAGGGATGTTATAGAGTCAACCCGAAGGAGGCCAAAGAGATGAAGGAGCAGATCAACGAACTGAAGTCTCTGGGATTCATTCGAGACGGGGCTTCACCCTGGAGAGCACCTGTTTTGTTTGTGCCCAAGAAGGATGGAACGGTGAGGATGTGCATCGACTACCGGACGCTGAACAATGTCACAATCAAGAACAAGTACCCTCTACCCCGGATCGATGACTTATTTGACCAGTTGAGTGGAGCCAAGGTGTTTTCCAAGATTGATCTCAGGTCTGGCTATCATCAGATCAAGGTCAGGAAGGAAGACATTCCCAAAACGGCATTCAACACCAAGTATGGGCAGTTTGAATTCTTGGTCATGCCGTTTGGTTTGACGAATGCTCCTGCGGTGTTCATGAACCTTATGAACAAGGTTTTCCATGAATACTTAGACCAGTTTATCGTCGTCTTCATTGATGACATACTGATCTATTCAAAGACGAAGGAGGAGCATGAAGAGCACCTCAGGAAAGTTCTGGAAACTTTGAGGAAAGAGAAGCTGTACGGTAAGCTATCCAAGTGTGAATTCTTTCTAGACAAAGTGGATTTTCTTGGCCATGTTGTCACAGGAGAAGGAATTTCTGTAGATCCTAAGAAGATAGCTGCTGTGGAGAAGTGGCCTACCCCAAGCTCAGTTGCTGACATCAGAAGTTTCTTGGGCTTGGCGGGCTACTATCGGAAGTTCGTAAAGGATTTTGCTAGAATTGCTGAACCAATGACCAAGTTGACTCGGAAGAATAAGGAGTTCATCTGGACGGAGGACTGTCAAGCAGCGTTCGAGGAGTTGAAGAGGAGGCTCACCACTGCACCAATCCTTGCGCTACCCGCAGGATCTGGTGGTTTCACAATCTATAGTGACGCCTCAGGCAAAGGACTGGGTTGCGTTCTTCAACAACATGGGAAAGTGATTGCTTATGCATCTAGGCAATTATGGACTCATGAGAAGAACTATCCCACTCATGATCTGGAGCTTGCTGCAGTGATTTTTGCGTTGAAGCTTTGGAAACATTATCTCTATGGAGAGAGAGTGGAAATATACACATATCATAAAAGTCTGAAGTATGTTTTCACTCAGAAAGAGTTAAACATGAGGCAAAGGAGATGGCTGGAGTTAATGAAGGACTTTGACATCGACTTGCAATACCATCCGGGTAAGGCTAATGTGGTCGCTGATGCACTTAGTCGATACCCAGTGGCGATGTTCTTAACCAAGGAGAGGCACCTGTTGGAGGACATCGAGAAGCTTGAACTGGAGATTGTACTGCCTGGACGGAAGGAATTGGATGCTGATTCTGTATTGATGAAGTTGCAAGTGAGCTCGTACCTGATGGACAAGGTCAAGGAGACGCAGTTTCAAGACGAGGCACTTTGCAAGCTGAGAGATCAAGTGTTAGCAGGAACACTGGAGGGTTTCTCAATCACCAGCGATGGAGCCCTGAAGAATGGTACGAGGCTTTGTGTACCGTCGGGCGAACTAAGGAATGAGTTGATGAAGGAAGCGCATCAGTCTCAATATTCCATACATCCTGGAGCCAATAAGATGTATCGGAATATGCGCACTATTGTCTGGTGGAGTGGAATGAAGAAAGATGTCACCAGGTATGTCGCTAGATGCTTGATCTGTCAACAAGTGAAGGCTAGTAGACAGAGACCTGCAGGACTTCTACAACCGCTGGACATTCCAGAATGGAAATGGGAGCACATCACGATGGATTTCGTGTCAGGACTGTCTCGTTCCCAAGGAGGGAAGGATGCCATCTGGGTAATTGTGGACCGACTAACCAAGTCAGCTCACTTTATCCCCTTCAAAGTTGGTTTATCCACTGAGAAGTTGGCAGCATTGTACATGCGGCACATCTACCGGATTCATGGCGTACCGGTAAGTATTGTTTCTGACCGAGACACTCGTTTTACCTCACATTTTTGGAAGAGCTTGCATGACAGCTTGGGGACTCAGTTGAAGTTCAGCACGGCTTATCATCCCCAGACAGATGGGCAATCTGAGAGGACTATTCAGACACTTGAAGATATGCTGCGAGCTTGTGTCTTGGAATTTGGAGGATCGTGGGAAGACCATCTGCATTTGGTAGATTTTTCTTACAATAACAGCTACCAAGCCAGTATTGGTATGACCCCGTTCGAAGCTCTTTATGGACGTCGTTGCCGTACACCATTGGCATGGGACGACATTGGTGAAAGAGTACTGCTGGGTCCAGAAATGGTGACTGACGCAGCAGAGAAGGTAAAGTTTATCAGAGACAGGCTCAGGATTGCTCAAGACAGACAGAAGCACTGGGCAGACAGCAGTCGTCGACCACTAGCATTTGAAGAAGGAGATAAAGTCTTCGTGAAGATTTCTCCTACCAGAGGTACAATCAGATTTGGCAGAGCTGGGAAGCTGAGTCCCAGATACATTGGTCCGTTCGAAGTTCTGAGCCGGATTGGAGAAGTGGCATATAGGTTAGCTCTACCAGCTAATCTAGAGGGCGTGCACAACGTCTTCCACGTCTCACAGCTCAGAGAATATGTACCTGATGAGAACCACGTCTTGGACCATTCAGAGTTGGAGATCGGACCGAGCCTCACTATACCAGAGAAGCCTGTAGCAATCTTGGACCGAGGCGAGAAGAAGACCAGAACCACAGTGACTCCTATAGTTCGGGTGATGTGGAGGCATGATTCCCCGGGCGAATCTACTTGGGAGCGAGAGGATGAGATGCGGGAGAAGTACCCGTACTTGTTTGAGACCTGAGGTAATTTTCTCAACCTAATTCTTAAAAATTTCGAGGACGAAATTTTTTAAGGATGGAAGGTTGTGAAACCCATAATTTTAGTTTACAATTTTATATTTAAATTTAATTTTTTTAAAATAAATGCTAGAATAATATTATGTAAGAGTAAAAAAAATATATATATTCTTTTCAAAATAATTAAAACAAGGATTTTGTATGTCAACCCAGACCCGAAAACCGAATTGAAACTAAAAACATTTTTTTTCTTTTGTTTTAATTACAAATATTTATTTAACTAATTTGTATGAGAATGATTTTTTTCTTAGCCATAAAACAAAATCCATATTTTTATATAAATAGAAAATCATGTCTTGTAAACCAAAACCTTAGGCCATTTGCTTGGCCCATTTAGTTTCAAACCCAATAAGGATCCAATAACCCATAAGCCCTAAGCCAACCCAATATTTTACAGCAATACTTGCTGTAACCATTGAATGGAAGGAATGAATAAATTCATTCATTAATATTTTTAACTCTGGGACCTTTCCTTTCCTTCCCGACCCAACGGCCGACTCTTGGGTTTCCCGCCGCCGCCATTGTCGCCACCGACGGTGACCGGACGCCTTCTCGACTTCCTGCCTCCCTATATATAACCCCTCTCTTCATCTCTCTCCATCATTCTCATCTTGCCCCAAATCACCCGTGCCCTAAACCCATTTCTCGGCGAACCCGAGCGGCGCCACCTGCCGTCGAGCCTCCCACCCGGCGTACGACTGCCGGTCGTTTTCCTCGCTGATCCGGGCGCTGTTCCGCCGCCCTCCAGCGCCCAATCAGGCCGACCCCGAGCGGATTTGGCCGCCGCCTCCTCTGTCCGGCGATTTTGCTGCCGACCGACGACCCGTGCGCCACTTCTTGGCCGCGCCCAGTCCCCGCTGTTCCCGTGCATCGCTGGTCGTTTTCCAGAGCCCCGATCTGCTGTCGTTTCCACTGTCCAGCTTTTTCCGTTTTCGTTCCCAAGCAAGTTCGGTTCCGAGTTCCATTTCAGGATTTTCGTTACACCTTCGTTTTGGGTACACTCTGAACTAATTTTATTTACTGTCCATGATGAAATCTGGTCCAACCGAATTCTTCAAGAATTCGGATTTTTCCGAAAATTCTTCGGAAATGTATTGCTGCTAGTTGGTTTTGTGAATAATTGGATTATTTAGGATAGAACAATGTTCTGTGAATTCTTGGGATTTCCGAAAATTCTTCGGAGACAGTTCTGTGTTTTCAATTCTCGGGTTTTTCGAGAAATTTTCGGGAATAAATTCTGAGATTTAGAAAGTTATGTTTATTTGGTTTTCTTGTTGGGTTTTCAAATTGGTTCTGTGAGTTTCAAGATGAACTGTTAGTTCTGTCGTTTTCCGATAAATTTCGGGATTTCCGATATTGTTTCGGGTTTTCCGATTTGGCTTCGGAAAGTATTTCTATATGGATGGTTATATAAATATCGGGTTTGGAATTAATTTGCAGGTTAACGGAAGCACTCCCAGTTTTTGGGTTGACCGAAAATAGAGGGAGTGTTGCCAAAATTTTTGGGAAATTTATTAAATGATTATTAAAATGATTTTTCGGATTAAATATTATTTAAATAATATTTTGGGCGACGACCTTAACGGTCACTGGGCCCCAACGCAATGCAAACGCACCGGTTCGACCGGACGTTGAGGCAGAGCAGTTGAAAATGAAGTTTGGACCAGAGTCTGAGACTCGAAATCAATTTAATTTAATTTATTAGTTGTAGGATAATTTATAAAGACTAACCAAATGTTTTCTCTTATTTAAATTTATGTAAATGGTCTGTAAGGGCATAAGCCCATTCATTCCTGTTGGTGTGTAAAGTTTGTAATAGCTTAGTATTTTTTTTATTTATTTGTTTTCTAGTTTGTTGGTTGACGTAAAACACGTAAAACAATAAATAAATATTTATTTTATTATAGAAAATAAAATAATTTTCTCACAATAAATAACTAGGAAAAGTACAAGTTTGTAATTCAACAAATTCACAACTTTCTCATTAAAAGAAAAACCTAAATTTTATATATATATTACAAAAAAATACAAGTTTTGCGAAACAGTCGGAAAGAAACAAATTTTCTCAAATAAATGTTAACATGATTTAGTTCATTCGCAAATTGATTTATAGAAACTATCTCGATAAGCGTGTAATTTAGTAACAACATAAAACTGGACTAGGACCAATTCTAGAGATTGTAACTAGCACACTTAGAATGGTTCAATTTTCTGATGCTGAGTCAGGATTCTCAATTGTAGGATTTCAAGGACGGTACTAGTCTCCATCAACAATCTTTTTTCCAGTCATAATCCAAGGCAAGTACGGTTGTGGTTAATTACAGTTTAATTAATATTAGAATTTTGCATGTTAAATACACAATTGTTACACGTACTCTCTCCTAGAGTTACATATTGAATCATTGCATCGGGATAATGGGGAGTAGCGTAGTTATCTATGATCAAAGCCCAATAGTTAATGAATGTGCGAGCTTACCCCTCTTCACACGGGGTTAGGCCGGACCGTATCAATAGGATACAATTGAATCATCCTAAACCGATCATAGATACTGCATACTCAATCACATTGTTTACTTCATAATTGAAAATTGTTGTTTCGAAATTATTTAATATTGCAAGTTTCTAATCATTATGCAAATTGTTATTTTCATAATTGTACTTGCTCCTTTTCTGACTGGATACCCCACCCCCAATAGGTTCTATTGATGAATCCGAGCTTCTGATTAATACTTACTATGACCCGGAGCTGTACCCTGCTGTGCTCCCAGAGGAGGTTCCTGATGATGATGATGACACTTCTGCTTAGTTGGAGTTTTAGTTTATCTTTTAAATAAAAGAATAATGTTATGTTAAAATTGTGGACAAGCTTTGTAATGAACAAGTTTTATTTTATCGTTTAAATAAATGTTGTGGCAATTATTAGTATCAATTGTTGTTGATTGTACCTGCATATGGATTACAGCTTACTGCCGCCGTCTCAACAACGGTGCAGGCTGGGCATGATCCGAGTCGACCCAAGAAATTGGGATCGGGTCGTGACATATAATTATTAGAATTTTTAGTGATTTTAGTATAATTGATTTAGTGCTATAGTTGACTTTGACTAGTGTTGACTTTGGAGACTTTTCTAGAAGCTAACCTAGGTCATGACTATTTGGTTAGGTTATGGAACCCTAGTTTGACCTAAGTTAGTAACATTTAACTCATTAGAAATTATTTGGAGAAATTAGGTTTTGATTTGAATAGAAATGGCTTATGGTTTCACAAGTCATGACTTGTGACTAAAGCCTTAGAGGCCCAAAGCCCAACATCTAGTGAACCCTAGCCCAATCCAGCCCATGGCCGGCCACTAACCTAGGGATACCCATCTATTTAATGCTCGTAGAAATTAGGGCTAGCCTCCATTAGGAATATTTACAAGTTTTAGAAAGAGGTGAGTCTCCATCTTCATTAATTCCAAGAAATTTCATTTCAATTCCTTTTCTACCCAAACCAATTGCAATAGGCTCTAAATTTAGTTTACTTGCTGTTGGTATTGAGAAATTTCAGGAGAGAAACAATTTGGGAGAGTTTGGTGGCTTGAGGATCCATTCTCATTTGGGGCTTTTTGAGCTTTGCACACCCATAGGTAAATTCTAATCCTCACCATGAAATGTTAATTTTATTGCATATCTAGGAAGCCCTAGGCCTAACCTAACTGTAGGACTAGCTAACCCTAGGTTTTGAGTCCTATACGTGTCCGTATCGGACACGTATCAGTTCATGAATATATGTGTTTGATAACATGCCCCAAAGGGCATTTCTATCTGATTTCAGGGATGTTTCTGAATAGGAAGTTAGGTTTTGTGTTTGCTTATGGTTTTCCATTGCTCTGAGTCGCTATTGTTGTCGTGTCGTGTCGCCACGGACACGGGAACACGCGGGTGCACACGTGCGCGCGCGGGCACTGTAGCTGCCCTGATGCTTGGGGCTGATTGCGAGCTGGACACGCCACGCGGATGCGTGATTTTGGACACACACCTTGGGCGACCACTGACACCACGTGCGTCAAGTTTCACGACCCCTCGTGTCGTGTCGGACACGGTGTCGTGCGTGCACAGGGTGTGCACTGTGCGTGTATCAGTGTATTATTGCTTCCCTATTTTCAATTCAGTTTTAATATTTTAATTAGTGATTTTAATTGTCAATTAGATCCTAAATATGATCTATGATATATGTTAGATTAGATTTACATGTTAGTTTAGGTTTTGTAATATGGGATTGGATTCGAAATTATTAAAATGGCAATCACTGCTACATGTAGCTGATACATGGGTTTTTTATTTTCTAAACATTTAATTTCCAGTTTAAGTGATGTTTTCTCACTGTTGATTGTTCCCACATGTTTGTAATTCATGTTTAGCAAAATATTTCAATTCGATTAGGCCCTATGGTTTGTGAATGGGATTTTCAGTCATCAAGTGAATTCGAGTTTTTGTTACATTCAATTGACTGATATATAGGGTTGAATGAGTTCTCAATGTTATATCTGAGCTTTCCATTTTACTGTATTAATGTTTCATTCATTTCCAGTTTTCCTTTTTCCCCACAGTAACAATGACCCACTGTTTTGCATGGACACTTGACACAAGTGTGTATCACTTCACTGTTATTTATTTTTCCAGGATACCTTCAACTGTTATTTTTCCAGGATTTCCCTGTTCATTGTTTTGCAATAGGTTGATTCCTATATCACTATTTTCTAATGCACACAGGGTCACAATGTACACAGGGTTGACTGATACTTGGTTATCCAGATTCCTGAACTTTAAATCCTATTTTTAGTAATGTTTTCCACTGATTAAATGATCACCACATGTTTTAGTTTACTTTTACTTCATGATTACTTGTTTAGATTAGACTTTTGATGTGGAAATGGAAATTTGGACATTGAGTTGGACTGCATTGACTGATACTCATTGGCTGAGTTGATTTCCTGAGCTTTAATTCCATCTTTTAAACTGTCTAAATTGATGTTTGAGTGTCTTGATTGATCCTACATGTTTGTTAGTTCATAATTAGTTCAAATTTCATTTGGATTAAGTTTTATGATATGGAATGGGAATTTAGACTTTGAGTTGGTTTCTAATGTATTGACTGATACATTGATTTCGAATGATATGATTTCATATTGGAAACTGTCATGTACTCTTCTTAAACTAAGAATTGATTTCATTCCTTTTAACTGTTCTGGAAGTTCATTACCATGTAAATTCTTACACTCTAAAACCTGAGTTTATGATATTGAATTCCTGAGACACCCTATTGACCTATACACACATGTTCAGGCACATACACACAGAGGACACTATTGCCACTCACTGTTTTATTAAACCTGAGATATTCCTGTTACTTGTGAAAACTGAGAACACACTGAAATTGAGTGATACTTAATGTAAATCCTCATGCTCGTATTTGTTGTTTTCATGGTTAAATTCGAATGGGGGAAATTGGCTATCTAGTTAACTGAGATTTAGTTTCCTTCTTACTGTAAACTGGGTTTGAAATGAAGGTTTGAATCATGTTATGCTGGGATTTAATTGTTTGCTAATTGGTTCAATTTACATTCGAAATTGGTTTTATGGTATGTGAATGAGATTTGAATGAACGATTTATTCATTGAACCAATTTCCTGATTTCCTTAAATACCTGAGTTTCCCTTCCCTCTTAAACTGAAATGTATTTCCAGTGGACAGTAACTGATTCTCAGACACTGCTACACAAATGTATTCACTGTGTTCATTTCCTTAACTGTTTTGATTCAAATGTGATTCCCTGTTTTCCTTTGCACTTCACTGTTCTTTCTAGTGTTCCCATTGTTTCAGATTTCATTCACACACTCTATATGTCTCCACTGATTTCCCTATACTCCATTGACACCTGAACACTACTCACTGCCATGCCACACTTTCCTGTACACACACAGGTTATTAACCTTCCCTGTTTTCCTATTGATATATGCATACACTGTTTTCCAGGTTCTACAAACACACACACATGAGCAAACTGTCACATTGATACATTACACTATAATGTATTCACACACACATGCACAAGACTGATAGCCTGTCACTGATGCACTGTTTCCAACTACACCATGCCATGTAACCCTTAACCCTTAATTTGAAATGTTAGATAAATTCAGTTTTTGGCAATACATGAGCTGTATGCATAGGTGATGTTAGACAAATTTCATATTTCATATATGTGAACTAACTGCCATGTTAACCCCCCTTCTCTAAGTACTTGCTATATATGTATATAGATATAGGTAGAGCTATATATACATGTTCCATGATGTATATGGCTAACTTAACCAATTTTATTCTAATACATATGTAGAAGAGTGTATATACCTTGTTAGCCATGCATGATAGGGACAAATTGGATATGCATGGTAGATGGTTAACAAATGTGCCATGTGTAGTATAACTCATAGCTGGTATCTTGATACTGTAGCTCCCCTTCCCGAAATTTTTTTTAAAATATTTATTTATTTATTTATTTTATTTAAATAGGGATTTTAGAGTTTTATAAATATTTATTTAGTTAATTATTACGGTAGATGCCTTTAGCCATGGTGGAATTTTGAAGTACCAGACGACTAGGAATCATGGCACGGATAGTGCAGTGGCGTGCCTTGACGAGTGTATTAGCCATGCTAGGGAAGACCCAGCCATAGGTACGTCCTAACTGAGAAAACCAGACTAAGTTGCGACTTAACCCGTGCCGAAGGTTTGTATTTATTATTTAAATATATTATTGAGTTTTCGGGAACCCTGTTGTACCAAACCTGTCCAGATTGGATCCAAGTTAAATCCAAGCCCAGGTAGGCATGTAGTGGGACCAAGTACGGCCTTGTAGACATGTTTGGTAAGTGCAAGTATTTTTGTATATATTTTTGAAATTGGCAATTATTTTCTAAGACTATTTGTTATAGGTAGATTATATGTATTATTATTATTAAATATTGTTTTTCCATATTTGTACAATTTTCTAGACCCGAATAAAGGTGAATAGTATGAATTCATCAAAACACCATTTGATTATTTTATTATATTATTTTTGGTGATTAAATAGATACATTTTACTATTAGATATTATTATATTTGATTGTATTTAAATATTGCGTTGTTTGTATAGAATTTGTGGTATATAAATATATATTATATATGTATAAATACCAGGATAAATATATTGATCATATAGGCAAGTAATTATATTTATAATTTATTAATATACGTATATATAAATATAATGTGTATATATATATAAATATTCATATATGTGTATATGTAAATATATAAATAAATATATATATATATATATATAAAGTATATGTGTATGTGTATATAAGTATATACGATGTACATGTATATTTGTGTGTATATATAAATAAATTATATGTGTGTGTATATATATATATAAATACATATATTATATACAAGTGTATATGTGTATATGTATATACAAATATACATATATGTGTATATAAGGGTGTGTATAAAGATATATACATAGGTTTTAATTAATAATTGAAAGGATATCAAAGGAGCAGCCCGAGAACCCAAGCCCAGCCAGCCCACTTCACCCTAATAAAATTTCCTTAATACAAACCCAGCAGCAATGAACCCTCACCCTCTAAACCCGAGAGAACACCCCCCCTCCCCCCCGCCCGTGTTCTCGGTTACATATATAGAGAGAGAACGCAGTCGAGAAACACAAAACCCTAATCAGCGCCGACACCCTGGACCCCAGGCGATCCACCCCGCGTGCACGCGCCGCTCTGGGCCGCCGCCGGCCGCCGGAGGGCGCGCGGATGGCAGCCACGCGCAAGGAATTCTGGAGCGCACAGCAGCAAGTGCTGCGGGGAAGCCGACTTCGTGATCGAAGTTCACGACCGTTGCTCCATCGTTTTCTGAGATGATTCGTCAGGTATGATCCTGATATAACCACCTTCAACCCCCTCTGATTATGTTCTGTTAGAATCGCACGACCAATCCAGGAAATCGACGCAAAGTCGGAAGAAAACCTGTCGAAACAGGACACGTGAACCAGTCCAAATACCCTAGTTTGCGGCCAGTTTTATTCCAAACCAGGCACGGTTTCGAAAATCTATTTGAATGCAATTATTGACAACATATACGAGATGGAAACCCTATTTATAAATTTATTTTTCATTAATTATACTGCTGTTAAATTATCTTCAAAGTTCGGGAAAAACCCCGTTTTAAAATGTTAGAAAATCACAAAATTACTCCACACGACGTGCGTCACGCCAATCCGGACGACATGGTCGCGTACCGAAAGGATCAAAAGCTACGTAACAGCTTCGTGGTCGTGTGGGCTTTGGCGGAATTCAAATTGGTCGCGTGTGCGCGACGAATTTGATGTATATCCGTCGAAATTTACCGTATCGTGCACTTTGCAAATTTCTCAATTACTTTGTGCACGCTCGTCAGATCGAGACGAAACTTATGCCAACAGGACCGTATCATTTTTCTGGTCCTGTATGCTAAGTTTGGTCCGATTCTGAGATCGTTGATAAAATTACCGTTTTGCGGGCCCCACGGTTCCACTCAACGGGCGATTTTGTGCACGGCCTGCCGGAATCCAACTTCGGACATACGGTTGGGTTCGTATCGAAAAACTGGATCCGTAGACATATAGTTTGACGACTTTAGAGACCATTGACTCTGGCACGCTTTTCGGTGCAAAGCGGGTTCAACGACGGACATCATTTTTGCCCAAAATTACC
>JANAVB010011798.1:979288-1130093 GCA_029216955.1 Iris pallida
TCCCAAATTAACATCATTTAACCTCATTGGTTACTCTGATGCTGATTTCGCCGGATGCAAGGTCGACCGTAAAAGTACAAGCGGCACGTGTCATTTATTAGGAAAGGCTCTAGTCTCTTGGTTTAGCAAGAAGCAAAATTTTGTCGCACTATCCACAACAGAAGCTGAATATATAGAAGCTGGTCGTTATTGTGCACAAATTCTTTGGATGAAGCAAACTCTTGAAGACTATAACTTATCTTTTATGCACATTCCTATATTTTGTGACAACACTAGTGCTATAAATCTCACTAAGAACCCCATATGTCACTCACGCACGAAGCACATTGAAATACGTTACCACTTTTTGCGTGATCACCAGCAAAATGGCACTATTAACTTAGAATTTATTGACACTGATAATCAGCTAGCAGATTTCTTTACAAAACTACTATCCGAAGAGCGTTTCAACTTTTTTTGTCGTGAACTAGGAATTTTGGATGAAGCTGTTATTCATTAAAGTAACCTGCGTAAATATCGATTATGTCTTGATTTTTTTATGATAAAATTGCTATGGGTACAAGCCGAAAGGGTCTTTCTGACAACAAGGCGTAAAAGCCTAAGCGACACGGTGCACTAGTCCTCAGGACTACCGCTAGCTGGGATCCGGCCCCTCCAACTACCCCATGGCAACTTTAAAATATTGAATTGTGGCATAATTCCTTGTTTATTACATGGTATACTTTTATTTATCACATGCTAAAATTCAAAATTTCAAACTTCACTTTGATTCAGCGTTGACTTTTTGCTATTATTTTGGTTTTCTCATTTTGTATATACATCTATCCGTTATCGTATTCCTTTTAGTCACGTTTATTTTCTCTTTCTAGCCTGATTTCTGTTCTGGCTACAGAAACCAGAATTCGGGTCGAACTCTGTCGTACCCAGAGTTCGGGCCGAATTCGGTCTGGCCATTCCAGAACCGAAAGCAGTCTCAGCCGCTGATCACAATATGATCCAATGGTCCACAATTATTCCGACCATTCGAGCCCTTACACTTAAAACCGGGTTCTCCTCCTCTTTTGCCTCCATTGCCACCTTCTAAACTTCTCCAAACAACTTCTCTTCAAACCCTAACCCTAGTTCTTCCATCCTAGTGCATCTTTCTTCTCAAAATTCAAGGAGAAGGATTCTCTCACCATTCTCCTTCGTCTTTCATCAACAAATTGAGGTATATTTTCACACTTCTCTCCATCTAAATTTCCTCAATTTTTTTCATTATTTCATGGCTCCCAAGTTGTTCAATAGAGGGAAGAGACTTCGAACCGAGGGTGCGTCCTCCTCGAATGCTCCTCCTCGTGTTGAACAACCCGTTGAACAACCTAATCAACAACCTATTCACCTGTTGTTCAAGCCACCTCGTCCACTCGACCCCAACATGTACGATGACCGAATATTTGTATCACTAGACGCTTCCAATGAGTGGTTTAGTGATTTTTGATCACGTCCTGTGTATGCGGGTCATCCTATAAATTTCACTATCTTTTCACAATATGGTTTACTATTTCATGGTCTATGTCTTGATGAACTTGTCACAACCAATTCGGTTATATATCTCAATACCGTCCAAATATTTTACTGCAACCTTTCTCACAATGATACACATCTATTTTCACGTGTTGCGAGCATTAATATTTCTTTTGATGATTTTGACTTGGCCGAATACCTTGAACTTCCGGAGCCTGACTCATGGGAGAAACTTGTTGAAGATCGCAAGTTTTAATTTCCCGATGGGTCATCCCTAGAAAGCTTTAAGGACGATTTGTGTACTCGTAACACACGTCCTCGCAAGCTTCTCGCCAAGTTTCTCAATCCTTACTTTTATGAACTTCATCGTATTATTTTTAACATGATTCTGCCCAAAGCAGGATCAACTGATGATGATACATACTTTGAAATCTCTGCTTTGTACCACCTCCATTTTTAAGTTCCTTTTAATCTTCCACGTACCATGATGGACTGGATGATTAATGCTAGGAAGAAGCCAAGATCCTTGGTTTATGCTCTTTATCTTCCTATGATCTTTCGTGTCTTTCGTGTACCTCTTGATGAGTGCCAATTCCTACCTGCCCCTGCCTTCCTCTCTAAGGCACGGCGGCTTCAGACAGCAGTTGGCTCACCTGCTGCGTCTGAGCACTCTGACGATGAGCCCGACGCACCTCCTCTTGGACAGGATGTGCCTCCTCCTCCTGCTACTCTTGAGTCACTACAGACTATGCTACGTGATCGATTCACTTTAGAGGATGATCGCTGGACTCAGCTTGACTACCGGACCACCCAGCAGATGAGTGCCATCAGCAACTCACTGTACGATATTCGGTACTCTATGTCCCGGCATCCTTCTATGCCTATTCCTATGGAGCGGGACCCTGCTCGCAATGGATACCGTATCGATGACCCTTGGGTTATCCGCTACCTGGATCCGGATGCGGCGTTCGTGGACGCTCGTTGTTCCTTCACTGATCCATCCGATGACGCTGGGCCTTCACGAGCTCGATGATGGATATGAATTTCTACTTACTGCTGCTGCTGCTGAGGATCGTAGTTTATATTTTTCTGCATTTTTAGTTGATGTCGTTGTTTTTATTCTGCTCTTTGGTTGTGTTAGCACTTTTTATGTGACTCTTTAGACATTTTATTCTGTCGCTTATCAGTTTATGCAGTTTATTATTATTATTTTATGTGTGCTTGCCAGTCATTATTTCTAGTTGTTTGATAAATGCCAAAAGGGGGAGAAATATTTTGCTATATTCATTATCATATCCTTGTGTATCTGTGCTTTGGGAAAGAATGGTTGTATCAGGACAACAGGACAAGTGTAATGTTTACGGGGGAGCTATTGATAGCTCTGCACTGATTACGGAGGAGCTATGCTACTGCTCTTTAATGTGTCCAGGTATGAATATTGAATATATAAATATCATTTTGTCAATTATCAATATGGGGGAGATTGTTGACACAAAATCACAGTCAACCAAATATTGATACAATTGACGACATGATACTTGTAATATTTCAATACGACACATGAAGACTAAACTCAGTACAAGATGGACGACAGTCTTAAATATTTTAAGTATGTATTTTACACTTTTATTGAGTCTAGACATATGTAAACTGAGTCGTACTGAGCAATTTGAGACTTAACCTATGCCCGTACCTCAAAACAAAAGCTCCACAAATATCTAAATAAGCTCATTTACCCATTGGACCAGTTCTGTGCTCTGGAGACAGAGTTCGGGCCGAACTCTGTCTCCACACAGAGTTCGGGCCGAACTCTGCCTCCTAAAATCCAGGACCCTAATTTTTAGGGTTGGCTGGATGCAAGTTGTCCAACGGCCAAATTTTTGAATATTTGACCCAGAATTCTGGCCGAATTCTGCCTATCTGGTATCCTATAAATAGGCCATGAATTCTCCCATTTTTAATCATCCAATCTTCTCTTCTCTTCTCTATAAAGCCTTATATAAGCCATACCCTTCTCATCTACTAGCCACAAGCTTCCTAAGCCTCGAAATGCTCAGTACTTTTCAGTTAGGAGTTTGTGCAAGAGTTCAAGAAGTCGCTTAAAAAATTCCAAGCATCTCCACTGTGATCTCTGTAAGAAGTTGACGTGCTCTTCTGAAAAAAAGGCACGGGGTGTAACTATTATTTCACAAATAGTGAATTTAATCCTGAGCTAGAGTTCTCAGGCCTGGACTAGTCTTCCACGAGGAAAACCAGGTTAAAATCGGCTGTGTTTGCGTATGCTTTCTCGCGCTTTACTATTTTCGCATTTACTCTGATTATTTACTGTTAGTGAAAGAGTTTATTTTTTAATTGGACAATTTTTGTCATAAACTCTATTCACCCCCCTCTAGAGTTGCCTATTTGTTCTTCACCACATCCCCTTTTGCCATGTGCTAGTCCCTAGTCGTCGTCCTGTCCCCTTCTCCTGAAAAGTCACCGTAGGAATGTCAAAGGAAACAATACAGTTTAGGTCAAGGATAATGGCACTAATAGATATAAGATTGACAGAAAAAGATAGAGCATGTAAGACATTGGTGAGAGTGAGGGAAGGGGTGCATGCGACAGTGCCTTTACCCATTATAGGTCTGGAGGTACCATTAGCTGTCTGAATGCTCTCCGGCGTCGGTAGGTGAGTATAGTCCTGGAACTCATCGCGGGATCCCGTGACATGGCGAGATGCCCCAGAGTCCATAATCCAATCTGGCTAATGGACAGATGCAAGAGCACGTGCAGGTATACCAGTGCTGGTTTGGGCAAAGCAAGTGTTGTGATCCCCCGAGATAGATGGTGTCCCAGGAGTAACTTGACTGTCGTCCAAACCCAGCTTCGTGCTTGTAACCTCGCGATGAACTCCCACTCAAGAGGGGTTATTTCAGCCAATTGATTGTCTCCCCCTTCTTCCGCCAGATTTGCTTTGTGTCCTTCAAAATAATTTCTCCTTCTACCAGCATAACCTCCTCTACCACCACGACGTCCTCCACGGCCCCGTCCGCGATCATTCGACTGACCTCACAGGGGTTTTGGATAAAATCTGATGTAATATCCTGAGTCACTACAGTTGTGGCAAACGCCATCCGCAGAGGGAGGCTGATTGAAGGCGACAAGGGCAGACTTTTCAACATCAGCTTGCTCCCCCTGGAAGTAGCCCTTGTTGGACATTAACTTTAATCGAGCTTCTTCTTGTGCCATGGCAGATATGGCTTCTTCTAAGGTTGGAAGGGTGGGTTGTGCGAGTAGTACATTCCTTCTCTGCTCAAACACAAGGTTGAGCCCCTTCAAGAACTTCATCATCCGCTGCAGCAAAATATACGTCAGGAACGTCTGAAAATGTTTCGCAAATGCCGGTTCGACTTGTGCAACTTCCATCCGAAGAGGATCATAGTGATCCAAATCAGACCAATACTTCTTCAATAGGACTGCGTACTCAAAGATGGTACGTTCGTCTTGGACAACCCTATCGAGTTTATCCTGTAGTTGGAAGACCCGTATAGGGTTGTACGAGCCTGAGTACATATCCTTCAAAGTCCGCCTTATATCACAGCACCCTCTATCGCCTCTACATTGACCGACACCTGGTCGGTCAAGGAGGATGTCAACCACCCAGCCACTACGTTGTTGACAATCTCCCAAATAGCAAACTCCTTTGAGGAGGGATCAGCGGGCGCCTTGGTTTGGCCATTGACATAGCCAACTAAGCCACGTCCCTTCAACGTCCGCATCGCCTACCGCGACCATTTCAAGTAGTTGGACGTTCCTTCCAACTTCGTCTTCAGCTTTTCCAACTTTTCCATTTCTTAGGGTGACGGATCCACATCAGTATGGGTCACACGATGGGTCGCCTCGGTCAATCTCTTCGACAAGATATCATCAACCAAGGCCTTCATCTCTTGTGCTGTCAGTTTTTCAACGATCGAATCCATGGCTTCTTCAACTATATCTTTAGTTTTCGTCTTCATCGTCGGCTGCTAACTGTTATTCGTCGTCTTCGTCGGCATCTTCGTCGTCTTCTACTTTTCGAATGCGCTATAAATGTGGCCAATACCGGCACGCGCATATAAAGTGAACACGTCAGGACACATGAGAAAATACGATCATTCTCCGTGTAGATCTCGATGTGAAGATCGGGGAAGAAAAAACAAATAAAGCATTTTTTTATTCCAGACGATATAATCTAGGAACAGAGCGGGTACAAATAAAGCATTTGATTTCCGTCTGTCTTCGAAATACACCATTTTTTAACAAAAAACTACACTTTCTTAATCAAAATAAAGCAACAAACATCAGATCATGTAGCATCTCAAAATATAAATATCCAAATAGCAAAACATCGAATTCTTCGTCTTGTCGGCTTTTTGCGCCTTCGGGGGCTGGTGGAGCGGGGGAGGGGGCTGGTGGAGCCGACACGCACGGGCGATCGGGGAGGGGGAGGGGCTGGTGGAGCCGAGGGGGGCAGCCAAGGGGTGCTGCTGGAGCCGGGTATGGGGGGCGCTGCTGGAGCTGGGTATGGGGGGCACTGCTGAAGCCGGGTATGGGGGGCGCTGCTGGAGCTGGGGGGGGCAGCCCGAGGGGGGGCACTGCTGGAGCCGGGGGAGGGAAAGGAAAAAAATTTGGGGGGGGAGGGGAGAGAGGGGAGAGGGGCGGATGGTTATAGCTCTGATACCATGTAGAAGATGAATAATTGATCATTTTTATTGATGGGCTACTGCCACTACTTATAGAGGGTCCAACCCCTCTTCATAATACATCTTCCGATGTGGGACTAAAGTCCCTTATTGGTTCTCAACAGTTTTTATTTATTCCGAGGCTTCCGTTTCCTTCAACCAACAATACTTTATCCACACATGTTCATGGTACTTCACAAGAGAGGTAGGAGAATAAAAAGACGAGTGATGTGTAGTAGTTCCTTTTCCTCCTAATTTTTACTCCTTTTGTACACTTTAAATTAGTTATTTGAAGCCCACAATATCTCCCAAAAATCCTCTATGAGTTACAACATTCCAAACATTAAAATAAAATCATAGAACAAGTAGAAAAATAGTTATTTTAGCTCATATTTTGTGTACAAACATAGTTGACTCAACTTCAAGCCTAATTTTGTCCTTTATGCAACCCAAATATCAATACACCTAAAATACGAAAGTTATAGTCTCTGTCTTAGATTTCCAAATCTTTTTGGATTATCTTAATTGAATTTCGGATAAGAGAGTTATGTCCATATTATTGAAAGGTATCAAAACTGTCCATAATCGTCAATTAGCTCTATTTTGTATTTATGACTCCAATTGTATCATAGATCAAAATATAAGAATAATGGGTATGTTTATACATCAAATGAGCATAGGTAAACATTAAGAGATACAAATATGACATTTTTATATTCTCATCAAATACCCCCACACTCAATTTTTGCTCGTCCTCGGGCAAAACTCTAATTTATTTTTCAAAATGAAATCAAGGTTGTAATCCCATAAATAAAGAATAACCAAGCTCTTCAAACTCATAACATATCATGAAAATATATTCTTAAACAACATCTAATTACTTAATAAGCATTTTTTACTTGAAGATAGAGTAAACTAAATTGGTAGACCTTCACGAAAATAAATACTCAACTCTCATGTGTTTGAAGAGTATGTATTTCGCTCAAATTTATTCCAAATGAAATAATTTACCATAGGCTTGCACATCTTCTAATTCTCCACCACTGAGACTCTATGCAAAACACAAATCATAAGGACTTTTTATGGACTGTTACGAGACTTAGGATCAAGGTAAGATATATTTGGGAGTGTAGCTCAAAAGCCATCAAAACTAGTGGAGCAAAAATGATTCACTCAAGTTCGAATATATAAACCATGTAAATCAATCACTCCATTCAGTAGATAGAGTAAAACATGTAAAACCAAAAACTCAATTTGACTTTAAAGCATTCAACATATCCCTTTATTCCTATGTTAGGAGGAATTATGAGCATAGAGTAAAGCACTTTCCTCCATCACTTTCTTTCTTTATTACTTCTTTTCTTTCGTTTGTCTCTTTTTTCTCTTTCGTAATTTTTCTCTCTTTGATTTTTAACAATAATGAAACTCAATAATTTGAGAATAAGAACATGTTCCATTTCGATAGTCATAGCCATAACACAACTTCAGAACTTTTGATAGAAGTCTTCACAATGCACATTTTTGCAGATGTTCATCTTTTATTTTACAAATTGTTCTTTCTAACTATGTCTATATATTTATGTATGGCTATAAGCAAGACTGGGACTGGGTAGCATTAGACAAATATGCTTTATTTCATCACATCATTATGTAATTTTGACAAAGCAGTTTTTTTTTCTTTTCTCAAGGTATTAATTACTTTTCAACTCTTTTCGAAATCCTTGATTCTTTATAACAAGTGTGGTTATTGATTGGCCATGTATCATGCATAAATAAAGGTTAAAGGAGAAACACATTAATAAAATAAAGTCCATAAAGAAAATGATACGGAATAGAACAATTTGAAATTTTATGACCGAACATAATAATCATTGTTGCTGATTTTTATTTATTTATTTCGACATGGGACTGTCTTTAGCTTCAATTATGTTATAATTTAGATTTGCTTCATGATTGCTGAGAGCTATCAACATTTTCTTCTTTTGTTCGCAATGAGTTTAAAACACATTTATTTTTCTTGTGTTATTTCATATTCTCAGATACATATACACATCAAGTTGTGGACATGGCACTTTTGATGCGGTGGATTAAGGATGCCTCTAATTGTGCGGCTACTTGGTTGCAGATAGAATGGAGAAACCACAGATTTGTGTAGGCCTAAGTTAAATATACAACCTAATTTTTTTTGACACTTCAATTATAAAGTGTGATTTTGTATTTGGATGATTTGACCTTATTATTTTAATAAAAGTTACTAGTTTCAACAATTGTCGTGTACACTTCATAAAGTGATTTTTGGATGATATGACATTATTGTTATAATAAAAGATAGTACGTTTCTTAGTTGCTGTGTATGTTGTATGTTTTGTGATTGAATGTCAAATGTAGTATTGGTTACACAAAAAAATAGGAAACAAGTTTAAAAAAAATGAAGAGAATATAAGGCATGCAAAACATATCCTAATTGATGTGCAGAAGATACTTTCGACGACGTCAATGAAATTCGCAATTGACTAATAACGATATTCATAAATATGTTGTAGTTGAAGTATCATGATACGCACTGAATGTCGTGAAAGAGTATAGACGACAAGCATGTTACACCATAATTGACTAATAACAACATTAACAAATAACAACATCTGCAAGTCCAGGGTGCTCTATACATTAACTTCGTTGTATAAAAATTCAGAAAATTAGTTGCATAAGTTATTATTCTAATTAAAAACCGTATATCGCTTGAGTATCCTACTATTGCAATACTACTAACACAAAAATCGAGGAAATCTTTAGAAACTAATCCTATGCTAGAAACATAATTCCATAGCACCAAACAAGATCATAATACGAAAACCAAATGTCGATACATGAAAACCAAGATACGACCTAAAAAAAAAAACTATGTAACATGCTTTTTGAGAAAAATTTAAAATACAACAAATTTTAGAATACGAATTTCGAAAACATGTCTCAAAGGTTTGGATCGTGTACGAACGGATTTAAATTGAGTATGGATCCGAGTTGGGTGATCATGTGAGGTTTGGATCTAATTGAATTTTAGTTAGGTCTAATTCAGGTTTGGTCAAGTCGATTTTGGTTTAGGTTCAATTTAAGTTTAGTTCTATATGTTGATTGGGGGTAGTTTGAATGATTTTCAAAACTATTGTTATTCCCATTATATGAGAATTAAAAAAAAAAATGCACACCTCTTACCCTGCTCCAAGCCTAGGTGACTTAGGCATGGACCTAGAATTTTACAAAGCTCCCCTAAAAATTTACAAAGGCCCTAAAATTTTCAAAGGCCCACCTAAAAACTATAACGACCCACCAAACTTTACAAACTCACAAATGTCTTAAAATTACAAAGTTTTCCTAAGTTTTACAAATGCTCTCATTTTCAGGATCGCCTAGGACCTCATGTTTACTATAGTCCACCATGCCTCTTGCCATTGGATTAATATTCCCCAAAGGTGGGAATATGATGCCCATTTCAATACACTTCCAAAAATGTTGTATTAGACTTATACCGTATTAGACTTATACCAAACGTAATAATATGAATGAAAATAACTTTTCGTTCGTACTAGACACCCTTCTTGTATGTATATCCAAGAAAATAAAATTAGTTGGATAGATGTAGTATATGGGGAGGAGCCAGGGGCCAAGAAGGAAAATGGATATTAGATGATAGTAATGGAATTGTATGTACAATATCTACGAATTTTCAAAGTGTGTTATCAAAATTATTTTTAATCTATAGAAAGGGTGTAACATTTATTTTTAAAAACTATAATAAAATTAAAAATAATTTTCGTAACCCATTTTGAAATTCGAAAACGTTGGTAATTACTATTCCCGATATTAGAACATATCATAAAACAAAATTCCAACATTAAGTCGTCGTGGGGTCAAATCAATTTCTAACTAAGGGGAATTAATACTCCACCATGCATATATTCCTGCAATTTGCAAGAAAACGATATGGTGCTGCTCAAAGTATTAAGTTCAAAAGAATGCACACATATGTATACCGAAATTTAGTTGACTTGAATTACCCACCTGCGAAGTATATTGCTTTCGGTGGAGACTGTAAGTGGGTTACAAATTTAGAGATGCATATATATAATATGATTGCCTATATTAGTGAACAGACATCAAAGCTTATTGAACAATTATCTATATTCTTTAAACATCAGACAAGAATAACAAACTCACACCACACTACTAGAATTCTTCATTGGAAATTGCTGAGAAACCCAATTTCGGGGTGGACTTTTATGAAATGTCCACCCGCTGGATAAGTTTTATGAAATACCCAGAATTAAGTATTTTCACGTTAAATATTCCAAGATTCCCTTTTAGATGCCACCCGCTAGAAATTGCTATTTTTATAATACCGAAACTACCCCTCCGCGCGAATTGGTCATCAATATGTATTTGAATTCAAAAAACTCAGATCTGGATTGTGATTTTCGTCTTCTTCTTCTTCACTGGAAATCTGAATTCCATTGCTCTCATCTTCAGCAGAGATCGCAAAGATCGTTCGTAGTTCGGTGTGCTTTTCTTCAGTCGAACTCAGATCATCGCTCGTCATCATCATCATCATCATCTTCATCTTCATCGTGGAGACATTTGAAGTTTTCCGACAATTAGGTCAATTGTGGAGAGAATATCTTTCTTCTTCTTTTCCATCAGAATTATCATCGTTTTGAAAGAAGAACGAAACTCTTTGTTCATGAAAAAAAACTAAATTACAAGGAGAATGCCATTCTCCATTTTATTTAAAACGGAGAATGTCGTTCTCCGTGTTTCTAACACGGAGAATGGTCATTCTCCTGTGTTTTAACACTGGAATGACCATTCTCCGTGCTAAATTATACGGAGAATGACCATTCTCCGTTTTATTTAACACGGAGAATGGCATTCTCCGTGTTAGTAACACGGAGAATGGTCATTCTCCTGCGTTTTAACACTGGAATGACCATTCTTCGTGTTAAATAAAATGGAGAATGTCATTCTCCGTGTTAAATAAAACGGAGAATGACATTCTCCGTCTTAATGTAGCACGGAGAATGGCCATTCTCCGTTTAAATTAAGACGGAGAATGTCATTCTCCGTTTTATTTAACACGGAGAATGACATTCTCCGTTTAAATTAACACGGAGAATGTCATTCTCCGTTTTATTTAACACGGAGAATGACATTCTCCGTTTTATTTAACACGGAGAATGGCATTCTCCGTGTTTCTAACACGGAGAATGGTCATTCTCTTGCGTTTTAACACTGGAATGACCATTCTCCGTGTAAACTAAGACGGAGAATGACCATTCTCCGTCTAAATTATGACGGAGAATGGCCATTCTCCGTGTAACTTTCAGGACGGAGAATGACATTCTCCGTCTTAATTAAGACGGAGAATGGTCATTCTTCGTGTAAATTAAGACGTAGAATGCCATTCTCCGTGTTACTAATACGGAGAATGACCACCCTCATGTGAAATTAACATTTTTCGTGTTCTAACACGGAGAATGACCATTCTCCTGCATTTTATGGTCAGCTGAAACTTTGGAGGGCCATAACTTTTGACTGGGAGGTCGAAACGAGGTCCCATTTGTCGCAAAATGAGCGTATCGTCGAGGAGACTGAAAGTAACAGTTTTATAGTTAGACGGCCTTCCGAAATTTTAGATTCGCAAAAAAATGATGTTTGGACCTCCGTTTTAGCATTTTTGTCGTTTGTCCCAGTCTTTCCGAAATTTTTCGACGAGTTTTTGAAGATTTTTGAGGAGAAAACCTAGATTCGAAAGTGAGCAGCGTAAGGAAGAAGATGAAGTATCGAAACTTTTTTTTAAGAGCAGTTTCGTGGGTGTTTTCAATAAATTAAAAGGAAAGGCAAAATGGTCATTTGGAACCCGCTTTGGATAAGTTTCTCTAATTCTGGGCACGCGATGAAAGTTTTTTTAGCGGTGTATTTTACATAAAACTTTTTTAGTTTTTGGACATTTCATAAATCTTCCCATATACTTGGATACCAATATAGCTCCAACAAATCCAAAGCCTTAATGTACATGTAATCCCACACGTAACAGTAAAGGTAGCTTTGGTAACATGCAATACAATATTGAGGAGAACTTTATATTCACGAAAGTAATTTTATAGAATTAAATTTATGAGAAAATTATATTTCTATGTAAACAAATTATAGTTTATGTAAAAAAATTATAATATTTTTGATTGATAATTAAATATATTTAATAATTGTTATTTACTGTTTGTAATTTTTATTGTGTAATTGGATAATGTTGTTACTATTCGAGAGAGCAAGGTTCAAATCTTATTTATATTATATATTTTTTACTTATAAATTAATATTTATTATCCATCAAAACTGAACCTAACTCAATTTTAGCCTGATGCGAATCAGACCAACAAGAATAAAACAAATCCTTTTACAAAGAAAGAAGGAAAAAACATTTTTTTTTAAAACAAAACAAAAGCAAAAATGAAAAAAAAAAAACATAAGCATTTTTTGTACAAAAATTAAAAGTAAAAAACAATTTTTTTTTTTGCAGAAAACTCAAAAAGAGAAAAAAATGATTTTTTTTGAAAAAGAAATAAACAAAAAAAGGAAAAATGGAAGAAAAAACAATTAAAAAAATAAATTTTATTTTTAAAACGGGAAATAAGAATCTTTAGAAAAAAAAATGTAGGACAAAAATCGAAAAAAGAATGAAAAAATACAAACATTTGAGAAAAAAATGAGAAAAAAAAAGAACATAAAAAGACAAATTCTATAGACATTCCAGATTTTACTCCAGGACAACCCTTACTTCAGAACAATCCAACTTGGTATAATTTTTACTCAGAACAGTCCTAATTTTACTTTGGGTTGCCCAACCTCCTTTTAGAACTGCCAACGAAGTTGGCTGTCCTAACATAAGTAGGACTGTCCACAAAGTTGGCAGTCCTACTTTATATTAGGACTTTCAACTTAGTTATTAGGACTTTCAACTTAGTTGACAGTCCAAATCCAAACTACCCAAATCCTTTATGACCATAAATAGGACTGCCATTGACAGTCCTACTTTATGTTAGGAAAGTTGACAGTCCAAATATGTGGGCTGTCCTCACTTAAAAATTTGGAGTGACAAACTTGTAAATAAATTGAAAAAATTGGACTGCGTCAAGTAAAATTTGAGGTGTCAATAGAATCTGTCTGGAAGTAAGGGTGCGTTTGTACTTACATCCCACCTACATTTAATTGGAGTAATTTTTTTTAGCTTAACGCACCCTTACTTCCAGTCAATCTTCATCATGCAATTGTCACCAATTCTCCTGCCAATCAATAACTTAGCACTAAATTAATTAATTACTATTAAGTAGAATTTATAAGTACAAAACTTAGTTCTTTAATTAATCAGGGAATGACAATAATATAGTACTATATACTATCGGCAATGACAATAACTATAAGTACAAAACTTAGGGCCCGTTTGGTTTGCAGGATTGGACAACGTAATGTAATTGGCATTACGTTGTCAATCTAACTCGGATGTTTGGTTGGACAAAAAAAATAGATGTAATGTAATCGCGATTACAAGTTTGATTACTTACATCAGTTTCTTCTAAACTCAATACATCATAAAACCTATGTAATCGCAATACATTAAAACTTAAGCAGAAGGTTGGTATGCTATAATTTGGTCTTTTTGTTCGTTTTGGTCATTTTTTGTTGTTTTTGTTTGTTTTTGGTATTTTTGTTCGGTTTTGGTCGTTTTTGTTCGTTTTTTGTCATTTTTGTTCGTTTTTTGTCATTTTATGTGTTTTTGTTTGTTTTTTGTCGTTTTGGTCGTTTTTGTTCGTTTTTGTCGTTTTTGTCGTTTTTGTTCGTTTTTTTGTTTTTTTGTTCGTTTTTTTTGTTGTTTTTGTTTGTTTGTTTTGGTCGTTTTTTGTCCTTTTTTTGTTGCTTTTGTCCGTTTTTTGTCGTTTTTTGTTCGTTTTTTCGTCATTTTTGTTCGTTTTTTTGTGTTTTGTTTGTTGTTTTGTCGTTTGTTGTTTTTGTCCGTTTTTTTGTCGTTTTTTGTTCGTTTTTTGTCATTTTTGTTCGTTTTTCGTTGTTATTGTTTATTTTTTTTTGTCGTTTTTTGTCATTTTTTTTGTTGGTTTTGGTCCTTTTTTGTTCGTTTTTTTGTCGTTTTTGTTCGTTTTTTGTAATTTTTGTTCGTTTTTTTCATTTTTTGTTCGGTTTTTTGTCGTTTTTGTCCTTTTTTTGTTCGTTTTTTTGTCGTTTTTGTTCGTTTTTTTGTCATTTTTGTTCGTTTTTGGTTGTTTTTTTGTCATTTTTGTTCGTTTTTCGTTGTTTTTGTTTGTTTTTTTTTGTCGTTTTTTGTCCTTTTTTGTTGTTTTTGGTCTTTTTTTGTTCGTTTGTGTTCGTTTTTTGTAAATTTTTTTCGTTTTTTTGTCATTTTGTTCTTTTTTTGTCGTTTTTGTCCTTTTTTGTCGTTTTTATTCATTTTTTTGTCATTTTTGTTCGTTTTTTGTTGTTTTTGTTTGTTTTTTTGTCGTTTTGTCCTTTTTTTTTTTGTTTTTGTCCGTTTTTTGTCGTTTTTGTTCATTTTTTGTCATTTTTGTTCGTTTTTTGTTGTTTTTGTTTGTTTTTTTGACGTTTTTGTCCCTTTTTTTGGTTCTTTTTGTCCTTTTTTTTTGTCTTTTTTGTTCATTTTTTGCCTTTTTTTTATCGTTTTTGGTTAATTTTTTACGTTTTTATATCGTTTTTGGTTTTGGTCCCTTTTTTATTTTTATTTTTGGTCGTTTTTCGTCCTTTTTTTTTCCCTTTCATTTATTGTTGTTTTTTGTCAATTTTTTTGTTTTTAGTCATTTTTTTTTATCATTATTGGTCACTTTTTATGGTTTCACATTTTTGATCTTTTTTTTGTCGTTTTTCTTTTTTATGGCTTTTTCATTTTTGGTTTTTTTTTTCCTTCTGTTTTGTTCGTTTGTCATTTTTGGTATTTTTATTTTTTGTCTTGTTTTTCGTTTTTGGTCTTTTTTTAGCAGAAAACAAACCATTTTTCCCCTTTTTTATTATTTGTTTTTAATTTTTTTTTTCTTTTAAATTTTTGAAATTTTGTATTGATCAACTTTTTAAATTTTATGTTGTATTTTAAAAAAAATATTAAATTAAAAATTCAATTACATTACATGGTAAACCAAACACATGAATGCAATTAACATTACATTACATGGTTTGATTACATGTTTCAACCAAACATAGTAATGTAATTGTAATTCCATTACATTACAAACTCAATTACATTACAAACCCAATTCCATTACGATTACGATTACATTACAATGAACCAAACGCAACCTTAGTCCTTCCTCGTAGTCCGAATCGGCTTGATCGTCACGGGACCTAATTCTTTGAGTGTCGGCAATGGCGCTTGCTATGGAAGTGGCCGGTGCCGGTGGAGCTCGTTGTTGTCGGACTAGGTCGGCAAGTACTATTCTAGTAATTCTCCGTGCTCGTCCTGCCGAACTGTTTCCAAGTTTAGAAATCCTACGTTCTCGCCGGGCTCGACATAGAGCCAGTTGATGTGTCCTGACCGCCCTGCTTTCCTGCTGAAAAAAGAATATTAAATGATAGTAACTAACTAGCCTAGATCGAACCAGCTATAAGCTCAAGAACAAGAAACACATCATGTTGCTCCTGCGATTACATTAAACGTACAACGTACATACGTAGATAACCGACGACAACTTGATACTTGTAGCAATTTGCACCAAAAGAAGAAGATTACAACTAAAAAATAAAAATGCAGCATAGAACATCACTACCAAAATAAGTCATATTAGCGACGTCATCAAACGTCGCTAAAGTGAAGAAAAATGTCGCTATTCCATATTAGCGACGAATTTTTCTTGTCGCGTATTTTCGGGTCGCTAATACAGCATACGTCGCTATTCGTCGCTATGACGGCGTTTATTTGCGACGTAGTGACGTCGCTACATTTTAAGTGGATAGCGACGTTTACCGACGCGACGTTGCTGATCAGCGACGTACCGATTCGTTGCTAAACGTCGCTGTCAGTTCAGTGGTTAGCGACGTTTAGTGACTACTTTGCTGACATGACGAGTTTGACATGTCAGCAAATTAGCGACGTCTAGTAACTGTCTGCGACGTCTACGATACAGGCTAGCGACATTCGGATACATGATTAGCGACATCATTTGGGACGTTTCTTGACTACATTGCTGACGTGGTGAGTTTTTCATGTCAGCAAATTAGCGACGTATAGCGACTGTCTGCGACGTCTGCGATACAGGCTAGCGACGTCCGGATATAAGTTTAGCGACGTATACCTGCATCGCTAGTCGTCGCTACACATCGCTAAAATACAAAAAAAAAAAAGAATTCTGTTTGCTTTTCCATCCAGAATCTACCTGCAGTTTAAATTATAGTTTACAAATAATAAACCTAGAGCAACCCTCCGTAGAATTCTTTGGGTTCGCCGACCCCTTCGGTGGAACACTCAACACCGGTAAACCAATATAGAGACAAATAATGAAAAGACACTACCAATAATCAAACAAATAGAATCCAACGATAAGAAAGATATGAAACAGCCGGGTGGAAACAAATCTGCTACCAAACAACTATAAAAAGAATTTGTCCGACAATGTTTCAACATTGGGTCAATATAACACAAACTGTCACTAAATGTATAGACTAAATACATAAAGACCCAACAATGGGTCAGCAAACAACAACACAACACATAAAAATAAGTCCAATACAGGACTATGCCTGGTCAGGAGGAGGAGTACAACCCTGCATCTGGGACAGCATGAACCTATACTGCGCCGGTGTCAGCGTCACCGTGACGACGCATCAATAGCAGGAGGAGGCAGTGGAACCGATATAGTCGGTGTGGATGCCGACGCACGATCAGGAAGCGTCTGCTCTATGTCTAGCATTCTAGAGTTGGTGGAATCCATAACAGCCGCCAGCCTCGAAAGCTGATCGCCCATGGCCACCTGCGACCCCTGCACCGCCTAAACGACACGATCCGTCCTCTCGCTCGTCTCCCTCATGGTGCGCTCGAGCATATCAAATCTTGCGTTGAGCGCCGCATTGTCCGTCTGCGGCTGAGACTGGGGCTGCACCACAATTCTCCAAAATAGCTCGTCACGTAGCTCAGTAACCCGACGACGCAATTCCTCTACTCGGACTGACTCCTGTGAGGACTGTGGGGAATGCGTACTGCCAGTGGAGGCCCTGGATGACTGCGTCGCCACAAAGGCGCCGTAGGATCCCGTACCATAGCACGTATCCCTCTTAAGACCACCAACGGCGGTTATCCAGAGCTCGTCCAACGACCGAGCCGGAGGGGGCTGCGAGGAAGTACCAGCCCCTCCCTCTACAGGAGCACTAACACTCTCACGCTCTAGCCTAAGATACTCATCCTAGAAAAGTGTGCATCTTGATAAGCATAATATTTACTACCAATGTCTAAGTCGTACTTGCTAATGTCTAATGTACTTATTAGTAACTATATGGATATATATTGCATATTTCCTAAGTTATATTAAAATTAGTGAAACGTAAAGTAATACTTACATAGCTCTGTGTGGCCCTATCATTGATGAGCTTTCCTTCCTTCCGGTGGGTGGCCAGGAAGACGGTCACCATGTTGGCGTCCTCACCCCTCATTATCTGTTATAATAATTTGTTTGTTATTAAAATTAAATATTTTATTCCTAATTTCATTAAAATAATATATTTTTGTAAAATACATACTAGGCGACGAAAATGTTCGGTCATGGGAATCGACCCACCATACTACTTTCCTGCCCTCGTCCTAGCCGCCTTCGCCTTCTCCGACCATTCCTTATACCTAGGATCGTCTATCTAGCCCTCATCGCAGTCCAGTGCTCGGACGTGATCCAACCTTGGATCGGTCTTCCGGAGCGCTCTCGAGCCTTCTGGTCGTTGATCGCATCACGGATCAACTTGGCGGCAACGGCAGAAAATTGCTTCTCGATCATCTCAGCCCGGTGTGGTGGATAAAAATATATTTTCTACAAGAATTAAAATAGTTAGATATATAATATGCATAAAAGATGATTGATACTAAAAGCAATATACTTTAGTTACCTTGAAGTGGGCAAACCAGAATGCTTTACTCTCGTCCGAGGCATCCGAGTAGTTGATCCAAGGGCCACCGTAGTTGGACCTCAGAAATGGTCCCAGTGCCCTCTGAACGGACGGGGGACGATATCTATACAACGATAATTATATTCATGAATATATAGATATATCATGTATAAATTAATGTTAACTAATTAACTTAGTTTGTAGGCCCGTCGAACCAAATCTCCATCATTATCTTGTCTGGAGGGGCGCATGGGGGATTGCTCTGATACGAAGATGGAGTAGGTTCGACCTCCGCCATCTGCTCCTCCGTCTCCATTATAGGGCAGTCCGTATGAGGAACGCTAGACGGTGCGGGGTAGTCTCAGGCGTGGAACTGCCTATCCCAGGAGTACTGCTACGTACCATCGACGCAGTCGGAGATGTGACTGGTCGGTACACTAGAGTACTAGGAGATGAGGGTCCGGAACCATCATCCGATAACGGAGGAGGACTCTGTCCACTGTTGGAACCTCTACCGTCACGGGATGCTCCTCTACCGGTGGAACCTCTACCAGCATAGGATGCTCCGAGGTACGATCCTCTTCGTCCTGCCATACCTGATAATAACATATGATGAAAAATAGATATATACAAAAAAATGTAATACATATTCTAAATCTAATCTGCATGCATTTAACATATCATAGTTTATAAAAATAGACCCGGAGCAAACCTCCGTTGAATTTCTAGATAATAACCAACTCTAGATAATAACATCCAGAAACATCAAAGTCTACATAATAACCAAGTCTAGATAATAACTGTAGCACCCAGTTTTCCAAATGAGGGTAATTTTGAAATTTTGTGTTTATAATTATTTTAATAATGATATTTAATTCATCATATGATTTTTGGTGATTTTAAATTATTTTAAAATTATTTAAATCAATGACTTGTGGTTTTGACGTTTTGCTAGTGAAACCCTAGAGACTGTTTGACTTATAGCCTAACCATGTGATTATGATATTTAATGTCATTTTTGGCCTAAGGATATTTTTGCATTTGACCTCTCTGAATTATTTTGATATTATTTTATTATTTATGATATTGTTTTGGGGTTATTTGAGTCGGGTTCGAATTTCAACTCAATCCGACTTGAAACGGGGACCCGGGGGTAGTTTGACTCTAGTGGGACCCACACACTAGTTAGGCATGACCTACATGATATAAGTTTTAGTCCACATGATAGAAATATTTAGTTAGAGGTTAGACTAATTATTATGGATAAGGTTAGTGTGATTAGAGACTTTAGAATGCCTAATTTAGCCCCAACCAATTAGCCCTTTCCTAATACTCATAGAATAGGTTAGTGGGGGCATTTTGGACCTTAACATAATAGGACAAATAGTCCCATATGGCCAGCCACTTTGGGAGAGGATAGGCTCAAGTTCATTTCATTATTCTCATCCACACTCTCTCTCTTGTTCTTCCCCAAATTCTTAGAGAGCAATCCCTAGCAATTTTTCCACCAAATCCTTCCATTTCACCACCAAATCTTCTTCTTTCCTTCTCCAATCTAGCCAAGGAGAAAGCTATCTAAGTTTGGGAGGATTCGGAGCTCGTTCGTGTCCTTTTAGAATCTCTACGTGTCGGTGTCGCTCCGGGAAGGCTTTTCTTCGATTCGATCTACCGGGAGGTATAAATCTCTTCTCTTTTTCATTTTCTCATGCATATAGGTCTATTTTGAACCCATAGAAATGACCCCCATGGTTGTATCTCCATTTGTGTCCATTTCGTGTCCATTTGGAGGTCATAGGAGTGTCCTTTGTGTTGTGGTTGTGTCCATGTGGGAAAATCCCAAATTTGGACACACTATGTGTTGTTGTTATGTATGAATGAATTATTACATGTTTAATCTCATATTTTTGTATTGGAGATGTGTTCTATAGTGTCTCATATATATATATATTAGTGTAGAGAGTGAGTTCTTGATATATTATGTTATATACTTGTGTTCTTTTGTCTCAAACTACCCAAATCCGTCATGATTTTTATCCACGTTTTTAATTTCAGCCCTAACTTAGAAATGTCATAACTTCTAGCTCAAAGCTCGGTTTAATCTCTCGTTTTTTGAAAGAAGCGTATTGAAGTTAGCTTTCCAAAAACATTATTAATAGGCCTAATTCTTTCTGTAACTTTCTGGAGAATTATTTGAGTGTCAGCTGTACGAAAGACAAACGCGTTCTCGGTGTTTTCGCGATTCCGGGAGTTTCCGGAAACAAAAACGCGATCCGTTTGAAGTTTCGGAAAGCTAACACATAGATCTATAACATACTTTAATCCTAAATTTTAATTCATGCTGAGATGGTACAGTATTGATTATTAGTAGGAGTTACTATTCGGCATATGCATTTTGTGCATCCTTGTGTGTAATATAATGTTCTATTTGAGTTTAACCCATGTTAATGTATATACATTATGTAATTAAATAGAGAATGCAAGCATGAGTAAATGGTTAAATAAATGATGTATGAGGTGTACGTATCCTATCTAATGTAAGCATGTATAAGTATGGCTTGTAATGAATATGTAGGTTCCATAGTATGTAATGTATGGTGCATATAGTGGTGCAAGAGAATAAATGAATGATGAATGAATGCAAGCATGAATGTAATGTAATAATAGATGTAATGTATGCAATATACAAGTTAATGAGATGTAATGTTCTATGTTAACACAAATCCTATATTACCTCATGTACCCCCTTACACTATGTTGACACTATCACACTTGACACATTGTTCACTTACACTTTGACACTCTTTGATATGTATACACTATGTATGCCCATTTAACCCTCACTTGCCCCTTTGCCATGTTCACATACACACACATAGCCTCTTAAATAAGTATTTATGAATATAGTTAACTTAGCTATGTATGTATATTATATATATGTTAGCATATTGTGTTGTAATATATAAGCTTATATAACCATTTGAAATGCCATGATTATAGACCTAATGTTGAATACCAATATATGCATGTGTATATATGTGTAGACATATATAGCTTAAAGTAATAGATTACCTAGTGTATATCCAATGTGAATTCTTGTCTATTTGAGTATTGAATAATTGCATGCTATATAGAGTTGGGTGTATGTTGGCTTGTATAGCCTTGTATTGATGTGTGCTTGCTAGGATAGTCTTGGTTAGGCCTAGTAAGACTTACTGGGTTAGGACATGACCTAGTTTGACCTAGTTTGACTAGTGCAGTTGACCAGAGTTGACCAAGGGTTGACTTTGGCCTAGTTTGACCTAGATTCATGTAGAATGCATTATAGTACTTTATATTACCCTTCTGGACATGTTGTGACTTGTGCTGTTCTAATTAGGAGCCAGACACCTCTCCTCGGACAGTATCTTTACCTTGGACATTCAGATATCAGGCGAGTACATTCTCTGATCATTTCATATCCTGCTTAGAATTATTTCCTACAGTAGATTACTTTACTTGTACTGTCACGTTGGTCACACGGGTTGGTACTATACGGATCCCTACTTGAGATGTTATCCTTAGGGAGCATCGGGTACTACATGTTCTGTGCGTTTCACGTACATGTCGTATCACTATGCTTCACAGGTTCTTCGATCACTTGTGACATATACTCTTATGATCACAGAGTCTCATAGAATCTCTTATTCCATTCACTGGGTATCCTAGAATCTCCTAGAGTCCCCATTTTTAGGACTACTATGTACCACCCTTCGGGGGCTATTACATAGAATTATAACATAACCTGTTTGGATCTTTGTGTACTGATTGGGGGTACGGGGGAGTAGAAGTAGACATGTAAATAATATCCAAGTAGTATCTTATCAGAATCTCTTCCATAGTGTTTTATCAGAATCTTATATGCCATTTACATGTCTATATTGTACTCTGACTCACTAGCCACATGTTAGTTCTCTATTTATAGTAGATATTTCTATTACAGCTCTCTCTCTGTTTACATACAGCATTTCTTTCAGTACTTGTATCTTACTTTACTGCATGATTATATTTTCTAACCTGCTATGAACTGTTGAGATGTATTGTGCTCGCTCCTGTCCTGACTAGACCTGTGGATAAATTTTACAGATAGCCTGGAGGTTGCCTGCTAGCCTAGAGGAGACAGTAGAGGTTGCATAGATAGCTAGGGTTTTTGCTTATAGTTTATTTTCAGTCATCTTGAGTTGTATTTATGGATTACTGTATTTGGGTTTTGAGATGTATCCTAAGTTTGTATCTTAGACACTTAGACTTCTATCTGTTGTATCTCTTTTCGATTTCATGTTTTATCTATCTTCCTTTATGCTCTACCTTAGATGTGATTGAGTTTACATTCTGCTATGTCACCCCCATTCGGGGAGTATAAACTGTTTAGTCTTATACTGTTAGATGCATTGAGACCTAGGACAACGTTCTACCGTCGACACTGCGGCGTAGGCTGGACGTTGTTACGTTCTTGTGCCCTAACTCTAGGGTGCGGGTCGTGACACGTTTTTAGTGGTGGCCCATGCAGGTCGAGTTTGTGTAGTGGTATTCGAACTAGAGTACCACTATAGCCTGTAGTAGGATTAGGATATATTTTTGAAGATACTCAATCACAATTAGGATCCCTTGAGAGATTCCTGGGACGACCCTTGAGAATCTTGTTTAACTCCGATTTGAAAACTCTTTTCTTTTTTCCTTAATTTGATTTATCTTTACTTTCTGCTATTGAATTTGATTTTGATGGATTATTATTGAATTTGAGTTTGTATTTATTAATTTTGATAAAGATTGTTGAAATTTGAATCTTGATGTTAGCTATAGCATCCGAGTTTGTAGTTATATAATTTGAAAGATTTTGTTCATTTCTGAATTTTGATGTTCGTTGATAAATTTGATTTTTTTTTTGGTATTCATTGTTGATTTAATTTAATTTTTGGCAAGATAAAATTATATGGGCTAGGTCATCTAAGTTATGGAAATCTTGTCTTCTATAGTCACATTAGCAGCATGGTGAGGACATATAGTCTGATTTTGGATATATTTCTCGGGTGTAGAAATTTAAAGTTTTCGCAGCCAAGCTAGCGGCATCGCAAAAATGTTAAATACCATGATTCTAGAGGTATGTGCATAAGTCAAGGACTCTGTGATTATCGTAGCCTTACTCACTAGTATGACGAGGATTTAGAGTACCATGATTTTGGATAGACGCATATGATTATCAGATTGTACCTTAAATATTTTCGAACATGTTTTTGCTACTTTTGTTTCAGTCATTTAAAAAAAAAGAGAAGAAATTATTGTTGTTTTCAAAATTTCAAAATTATAATTACAAAATTTCAAAATTATAATTACAAAATTTCAAAATTACCCTTATCTGAAAAACTGGGTGTTACATATATGTATACCTTTTCACATAACAAGAAAACACACACTTCTTCAAAAATGCATATACATGATCTTTGAACTACACCAAGCTCTAACACTTTTGCTACATGTCATTAATGTGGTATAAAAGGACATGTATCACACCAGTGTAAGATTAAAAAGCTAGTAGATATGAATGTGTATAAATGGGTACCAAAAGCTAACAAATCAGGACCCTCAAGAAAGTGGGTACCAAAGGTTACATCTTCAACTTATGTTGTAGATGGACCTTTCTCCTTCCACTAGAAGCAAGTGGATCCTCAATAATGGTTGCTACAGACATATGACGGGTGATAACATATTGTTTACAACTCTATCGATGAAGAATGAAGGCTATGCATCCTTTGGGAATAACCTGAAAGGACATATAATTGAAATTGGCGACATAGGTACTAATCCCTCATCCATTATTAAAGATGTATGCTTAGTAACCAAATTAAAACACAACCTACTAAGTATTAGTCAACTGACAGATCATGGTTATGGAATTAATTTTGTTAAGAATAAATATTTTGTCTATGATAAAACTTTTGGAATAATTTCCTTCGAGGGAATAAGAGAGGACAATATATATATATAGTATATCTGTCAGAAAGTACTAACATTACAAGAAAGTGTTTGTTCACTACTCAAGACGAAAGTTGGGTTTGGCATATGTGTCTTGGACATACGAACATGGACAATATTGTAAGATTGTCCACCCAGAAACTGGTAAGAGGCTTACCTGATATAACGTTCAAGAAAGATATTGTCTGTGCCGAATGTGAAAAGAACAAGGCATCTAGATCATCTTTCAAATCAATAAATACTATAAATACCTCTAGACCACTGCAATTATTACATATGGACTTGTTTGGACCAAGTAGAGTCGCCAATCTTGATGGTAAGCTATATGCTTACGTGATAGTTGATGACTATTCACGGTATACTTGGGTTTATTTTCTTGCAAATAAAAATAAGGTCTTTTCTGAATTTGTGTCTTTCTGTAAAAATGTATAAAATGAGAAAGGATTCATGATTACTTGCATACGAAGTGATCATGGAGGAGAATTTGATAACCATGAATTTAAATCCTTTTGTGATTCAAATGGGTTATCACATGAATTCTCTTACCCCAGAACTCCTCAACAGAATGGTGTTGTGGAAAGAAAGAATAGAACTCTTGACGATATGGCTAGAGTTATGCTAAACCAGCATAATCTTTCAAAATATTTTTGGATAGAAGTTGTTTATACAACATGCCATGTTTTGAACAGAGTTCTTATTAGACCAATCTCTAAAAAGACTCCATATGAATTATGGTTTAATAAAACTCCTAACGTAAGCTATTTCAAGGTATTTGGTTGCAGATGTTTCATTCTGAACACTAAAGACAATTTAGAAAAGTTTGATGAAAAAGCTGATGAGGGCATATTCTTGGTGTATGTTGCAAAAAGCAAAGGATATAGGGTATTCAACAAAAGATCACTTGTTGTTGAAGAGTTAATAAATGTCACATTCGATGAGCTGAACAGTAATGCAACGACGATAGTGAAAATGAAGAAGAGAAAACTCCCTCAAACAGAACATCAGAAGATACACCATCCTCGTCCTACCCGGAGAGTCTGCCGAAACGATTGCGATTTACACCAGATCATCAGAAATAACTGGTAATAGGTAATATATCAAGAGGTGTAAGTACTCGCTCAAGCACAAGATATTTAGTTGCTAATGTAGCAATTATTTCCAAAATAGAACCTAAGAATATTTTAGAAGCTTTTAATGATAAATTTTGGATTTCTACAATGCAAGAGGAACTAAACCAATTTGAACGAAATCAAGTTGGGAACTCGTTTCTAAACCTATTGATCATCCGGTCATTGGTACCAAGTGGGTGTTTCGAAACAAAACTGGGCAGAGCATTTTGTAGAATTAAATTTTTTTTTCATTGGTACCAAACCTATATTTTTTTGAAATATAGTATAGGCTCAAGACTGGGCAGAGCGGAAAGTTCAATTTCCGGAGAAGGGGCAGCTTCAACCGACCCCACATCCACCGATGCTGGCACAGGAACCACCACCTCTACCACCGACATTTCTGTCATGGGCAGCTTCGAACTCGACCCAGCGGGGGGCCTCTCGATTTGAAGGGAAGAAGGTACACTTTTTCTTCTTTGTACGAGGTACGCCCCGATGTCCTCCACTATCCCCTCTTCTGCGGCCATGTCCACCATCGGCAATGAGGGAGCAGAGCCTACAGATCCAGAACAACCAACAATCAACTTGACTCGAAGGATATGGAGAAAGAGCGAATGAACCTCCTTGTTGGTAATAATATGACATAGCTTACCAGGAAAGGGCGGCAGAAACTGAGACTCGTTTAGGACAGTCATAACTCCTCCCGCTGCCCCTATATCCTCCTCAACGGCGGTACCCAAGCTGCCTGCATCTGTCGATCCAGCCCCGGTTGTCCCGAAAGGAGATGTAGCTGGGTTGGTACCAGCCAGCTGAGACCTCGCTGTCCCAAGATTCGGTTCTGTAAAGCTCGTACCTTCTCTGACCAGGGTGTCCATAGCTGGAGGAATCTCGATAGCAGCATCGGGCTCCGGAGAGTTTATTCCTTCCAAAGCCTGCAAAAAGGAACAATCAGATAATGTCCCAAAAGTAACATCGTGGTCTGTCGAGATGGAATTTACCTCTGAGATGGCTTCGGCGTCGCTACGTCCTTCTGCGGCGTCAGGCCCACGGATCCTAATCGCGACCCGCTTCTAAGAACGAGGCTTGTCGGCGACGGAGGGTCCACGCTTGCTTCGCTTATGCGAAGGACTTGGCACAGGAGAAGGCAAACACGTCGCTAAAGTACTCGCAGGGAGTGGTGGATCGTCGGATTCATTCTCCTCTTCCGTATCAATAGAATCAGAGTCAGAGACTTCGATAGCCTTCGCCTTCCCTGCCCTGGTCTTTTTTTTGGTCTCTTTGCCGTTGTTCCTCCAACTTGGCACCAGTAGTAAAACTGGTATTTGCATCGAAGTCGCGGGGAGGCCTATTCACGGAGACATGGTGGAGGGCCGTCAGGTACGAGATGCGCCCTGAGCCCCCAGTGTCGGGCAGACAAGCTGGTTTACGTACGGACTGCACTATAGTAATGTCAGGCCCGGATGCCATCTAGGACGCCGCCCTCATAACCCAGGCAGGGACTGGGGTTGTCCAAAAATAACTGGCTATACCCAAATTGCTGAGAGTATCGGCTGGGTAGGTAAGGTTCCAAGAAGATGACGTTGCGGTTACGGTACACCAGATGTGCATGGCAGATATTCTGCAACCAGCAGAACATCTTCTCGGATAGGATCTGGGGCGTGATACTGCCATCAAAATGAATGTGCCTCATTTCCTCGTTGGTGAAAGGCAAGATCGACACAAAAAAGGAGTAGCTGTCCACCCGTGCGAGCGCAACTCGGTAGTCGGGTATGGTTGAACAGATCTAGGGCATGTCATGGTACTGGTAGATAAAGGCATCGTCAGCCATCGCGTTACCCTCAGGGCCAGGCCGCATCAGAGAGGGGAATCGCATTAGCAGCCTCCCCATCAGATAATGGTAGGGCAGCTCAATTCGGTTGAAAGCCTTTATAAAGTCACGAGCTATGGCTTTGGTCGTAAAGATACGAAGGCCTCGATGAATGTTGTACACCATGGCTGGGAGTAGAGCTAGCCTGCCTCCGAAGACTAACTTGACAGCAGGGAGGATCAGGTTGCGGCTGATCCTCTCAATAGAATCGAAACCAGCCGAGACCACACAGATCCTCAGCCATTTTATCAGAAACCCAACCAGGATGGCCTTATCGGACAAGAGTTGGGTATCTTGATAGAAATAGCTGAAGGTGTCAGTCTGGCTTCTGAATCTGTCATCGGAAGCTTTGGTCCTCTTAGCGTTTCGCACCTGAGCGACCACCCCTTCTTGAGTCTGAGGGCTCCGAGGGGCAACCCGGCTCGAGGCCCCAAGGTTGAACAGATAACTGATCCAAGCCTTGGTATGGGGAAGGTTCCCTTCAGAGCTTTCATCCGTCTTCTTCAATATTTGCTGACAAGTGCTATGATGACATAGCACTTTTCGGTAAACGGCAAGAAACCCGGGGAACCGCTGCTCTAGCCCCTCAAACTCCTTATTTGTGGGAGTATACTCCTCGTAAACTTCGTCTCCCCAGGGCAACTTGGAGACGTCATGCATCTCGTGGAGAGCGAGCCCCATCTCCCTAGCAGGTGTAAAAAAGGTTCTCGTACGACGGTTGTACATCTCGAGGAGTGCTATGAACAGCTTTGGGTTCACAGAAAGACCGTAGCAGGTGCCCCTTATGGCATAGTAGAGGTCGAGCTGCTACAAAGTATCCTGATACACCATTAGAATCCAGGATATCAAGTTGACCCACAAAAGGGAATGATGCATCCAATTTAGCAACGATAGTCTGCCCGTAGGGTATGACCATTTGCGAGCAATCTGGTTCAAGAAGGTGTTAGATTCAGAGAACTGGCTATTGGGCCTCATCTCATTTATGAAACTACCGAGGACTAGTCCGACAACAGAATAACTGATTGACTCCTTGGTCGTGACCACCGACCGCGCTCGTCTATTATAATAGATATTGCCTATAAAGACTCCCTGCCAGTCCTGAGTTATGGGATCCGTCATTCGTCTCTCGATAGGCACCATGTTAAAACCTGATAGGAAGAAATGGCGTTCCATCTGAGAAAGGTGAACCGCTACTCCGTTGGAAGAAAAATACCAGCTCTCAGATATCTCCAGTATGCTTAGGTTCGAGACAGTTAGAGCGTCTCTGAATAAGAATGAATGCTTCAGATGAGTGTCCTCCAGTCTCTCGGAATTTATCATGCTGAGTAGGTAGAAAAATGATTGGCCCCTGATCTCCTTTAACCTGGCCTCAGGTTGATCTCGGGTAATCTGAGTCGACATGCGTTCGACTATATGGTCAAATCTCACACCTAAAGCAGACTGAGCGTACCCTATCAAGAGCTCCCCCGATGGAGCTGTAGGCAAGTTCACTGCAAAGGTCAAAGAAGGAATATAGTTAGAGAAAAACAAATTGAATGGGTTCCTTCTTCAGCTATGCGGCCTATTCAAACAGAACCTATGCGGCCTAGTTGTGAGGAGCACATGCGGCTCAAATCAAATAAGGCATATGCGGCCCACTCAGGCAGAGTTTATATGATCCAGTCGTGAGGGGTACACATGTGCCTTAAAAGCATGAGATGCATATGCGGCCTAGTCAGGTAAAGCTTATGCGGTTCAGTTATGTGACGCTCATACGGCTCAGTCATGAGGCACTTATGCAGTTCAGTTATGTGACGCTCATGTGGCTCAGTCATGAGGCATCCTGTGGTTCAGTTATGCGGTTCAGCGATGCTTATGCAGTTCAGTCCATGCGGCCCCATCACATAGAACACATGCGGTCCAGTGAGATAGGATATGCCCCGAATATGCCAAAGCACAGAGGAGATACATGACAAGCCTGCACATAAAGCATGCGACATGGTCGTCTAAATTCAAGTCATCGTTCTCCCACCATCCTTACCCTTAATAGGGGTTGTACGTCGGGATGAACGAGAGAAGAGTCCGCAGCTCTCGACGGAGAGGCGAATCCCTTCCCTTTGGCCGCAGCGCCGATCTATTTGGAAGCTTTTGGAGCCATGACTGACTGGAGCAGAAAGGACAACGAAGATGATGAAGCCAAAAGAGAAGAAGTTGAAAGAAAAAAGAGAAGCTCTCTCTCTGCCATATGGCCTATATTTATGTCTTCAAAAGAGCATAAACCGATAGACGCTGCTTCGATTCTCGTGTCCACTAAGAGATAATGACGACCCTTGGGATTATATCCTTTGTAACCAAAAAGGCAGCTCCAAATCCAAAACCAAATTAGAGCATTAAATACAGCAGTGGCAGCTGGACAGCCTGGATAGGATCTTCCTGCAGCTCCAAATCTCCCTACGGCTCAAAATCTCCCTGCAACTCAAAATTTTCCTGCGGCTTGACATATCTCCATGCTTCCTATTTAAACTATTCCAAATTTGCAATTTAAAAACTTTGAAGGAGGTCTTGTAGAAGCATAGAAAAGATGGGGTTCATGCGGATCACATTACAAAAAAAGCTGACCGTATGAGTGCTCTGGGCCAAGTTAAATTGGTCCACAGAAGGAAGAGCCGCATGACAAACTCTGCGGTCCAAAAATGCCCCAAACTCCATATGGCCCATCATTGCCGTCTCAAACGGATTGATTATATTAAAATACGACCAAACTGATTCGGGCCGCAGAAGGAAGAGCTACTTATACGGCCAAGCTGATCATCTGCAGGAGCCCCTCTGACAAAGCTGACAACTCTGACATATCCTGCCAAAAAGATGAAGATAAGACGTGAACTCTCGAAAAAGACAAGAAGTGTCATGTCACCAGACATAGGGCCCATGTGCCTGAACCTAGGGCCCATGTTCCTGAGAGTTTATGCGGTCTGAGGTAAGGTCCGCAGGGGTATCATGCGGCCAGGAGGACTGCGACCTGAGCCGCATGAGCCTTATGTGGCCCAGAATGCAGGATCTATACGGCCCAAAAATCTTCAAGCTTCATGCGGACTGGTGGCACTGCTAGTGGGACACGTGGCTAAGGGAGACTGCGACCTGAGTAGCATGAGTCTTATGCGGCCCAGCATGATCGAGCACTAAAGGACAAAGAAGACCTATGCGGTCCAAAATGCCCCAAGCTCTATACGACCCCTCATTTGCTGTCTCAAACAGATTAATTCTATTCTGTGATAGGGCACGTGGCAAGTTGACCAAGTCTCAACCACCCAGATTTGCTGCAACAAAGAAATCTCAACAAACCACCAGCTGGGAGCCAAAGACCGAGCCTTCGTGTGCTGTTACAGCCACGTGGCCATGAGACCATATATGCGGCCCAAAATATGCTTTATTCTGAAATCATTATAAATAGCAGGGTACCACACCCATGCTAAAGGCTAGCAATTTTTTCAAGAGCAAAGACTGTGTCTGATAGTCCAAGGAGTAAGACAGAGTTCCTACACTTCTCATGAGCCTCCACCGTCACCCCCAGAATCAAAACTAAATAATTGTACTTAGATTGTTTCCTAGGATTTATTTCTAGGCACTCTGTTGTACTTTTAAGTTTGCAATCAAATCTAAGTTCCCTTGTAGTTCTTGTTTTGATAATTAATCGCAAACAGCCCCTTCTTGCGACAATTTACCATAGCTGAGATCATAGTCTTTGGGAGACTAAAAGGAACAACAAAGTGAATATGGTCGAGAGTTGACATCTTTAAGTACATAATCTCGTCAGTGGATCTCGTCTTATTCAAAATATATAAAAAGATTATGTGATGCAACTCATAAAATGCTGGTTCAGATACTTGGACATGAGACGTCCAGGAGGTCTAGAAAAAGGATTGCATGTGGCATCCTTAAATGATTCAAGTGTCATATTGTTACCAAAATTAACTTTGGTAATATCGACAAGAGCATCTCCGTTATTTGGAATTTGGAGCATCTCACTCAAGTCGTCATCATCAAATTCAATATCAAATACCGTAGACAGATGATAAAATAGTTTCAAGATTATGTTGTAAATTATATTAAAACATGCATATAACATTCTAATAAGTTAGATTAGCAATTTGAACAAGATCATGAAGTCCTAGAATAGTAAGAGTAACTAAATATTCTGGAAAAATGGTAAAGCTAATGACATTGTCCGGACAAATATTCCTTTTTTGGAAGTCAACAAACCAAGAACATGAAACTTCTAAGCTTCTAAATAATGCACTATTATAATCATCATCATCAGGAGGAGGAGGACTAAATAAAGATTGGAATGGATCCTGAGATGGATTAGAAGATGATGCTTCATCCACTCTCATCTTCTTTCCAAATTTTCAAGCCATGAAAAAAATTAGAAGAAAATGAAGGAAATATACCTCACAGATGGAAGAGAATCCCGAAATATTCACAAAACCTTGATTTTGGAGCTAGAAATCCTAAAATAGATGAAATCTAGGGTTAGGGTTTGGTAGATTAGGATTTTGAAAAGAATTTTGTAGGAGGAAGATAGGGGGGTTGGTAGGGTTTAATTAAGAAAGATAGTAACTTAAGAAGTGGGACCTCCACTCAAGTTGGGTCTGATATAGAAGGACCGAGTTCGACCCAAACTCGGTCCGAGTTCGGCCCAAACTCGGTCAGAGTTCGTTATCCTAATTCAGATCAGCATATGTTGAATTATGTACATAAATGAAAGATAAAATTCATACAAATTTTAATAGAAAAAAAATAAAAATAGGAGTTAGTTTATAAGAAATTTATTCCTATTTAAAATATTTAATGCGCTTTTATATTAATATTAATCATAATCATTTTAGCTTAAAAAATTTAAAAAAATTTTAAAAAAATTTATATTATATACCAAGGAAAAAATTTGTATTTATTATATAGAAATATTCTTTATATCTAATCAATAAAATCTTTTGACAAAATAATCTCTACCCCTCATAATGTATACATAAATGAATATATCGCAAATATTTGTAGGATGGAAATTTTCATGTAAGAATCTATCATTAATATTATTCAAAAAAACAAAACAAATAAATTTACATTTCATAAAAAAATAGTAAAATTTAATTTAAGCCAAAATAATAATAATAAAAAAATTCAAAAAATTTGGGGGTTTTACATCCTACCCAACTTATAAGAATTTCGTCCTTAAAATAAAAATAACGCACGATATGTGGAAACGAAGTGCAAGACGGAGGAAGAATAGAGCGCAAAAATCGTGTCACGATTTTCGTGCAAAAGAGGCAAACGGTTGTATATGTCGCCTTCGTGCCTCCGCATTTTAGCAGTGCACTATGTTGATATACGATCCGAGGGAGTGGAACAAATCATGGTACTTACAAGGATCGCGGTGGTGGTTTCTAACTAGATAGGATACCCTCGTGTTTCTATATTTATCAAGGTTTATAACATAAAATTTCTAGGTCATTCCATGATCATGGTCATACAATAGCAATTTAACTAAGACGTCATACCTGTCTCTATGGCTCCGTGGGTTGGTGGCCCCGCCGTGATCATACTGAAGACTTGTCCCGAGTTCTGATTGCCCCTTGGATATCCAATAGCTGCGGGTGGGCGTGGTGCTCCTCCTCCTGGTACTTGTAATGCTACTCCCTGCATCTGCTGCTGCCTAGATGGACAATCTCGAGCTTTGTGTTGATTTGACCCACAAACCATACACAATCCCAACTTGCGACGACAATCCCTCTGAAAATGTCCCTTCTTTCCGCAATAATGACATGTGGGTAATTCCCTTACTGGTTGTGGGGAAGCTCTAGTCTGCTGCTGCGTTACTGGATGTCGGGTGGGCCCTGCTGGTGTCGTCTTCGCTGATGCAACGGTCAAAACAGATCGTCGTTGCTGTGCCTTCTTATTTATGGCCTCTTGAGTCCTTGCTTTGGCCAATACTGCTGCCTGTGAGTCTCGGGACTCGGAACTAGTATGCCGTTGAAGCTCTATGCTCAATCCTCTATGGAATCTCTTGGCCTTCTCCAACTCCGTCGAAACTAATCCGGGAGCAAAACGACTCAACCGACTGAACTCGGCGTCATATTCATCAACTGTCATGCTTCCTTGCTCTAGATGTAGGAACTGGTCATAAAGTGTGTCTTTGGCAGTGTCGGAAAAAAACTTCTTATTGAAGAATTCTTTGAACTCCTTCCATGTCTGATCAACTCCTAGCCGTCTCTCTTCCGCGGCCCACCAATCATAAGTATTTCCTTCCAATTATAACTTTACGGCTGTCATCCATAGGTTTGCAGATAACTCCGAAGCCTTCAAGAGATTTTTCGTCTTAACCAGCCAATTGGTAATTCCGATGACATCTTCAGTGCCTTTGAAGTGTGGAGGATTCAAGTTGCGGAACCCTTCGATAGAACCCACAGGGGCTTGGGTGCTCGGGTCAGTGCTGTCTCCAAACTTCTTCTGATAGCCTCGCTCTGCTACATCTGAGCCTGTACTAAGCTCTGGAGGATCTGGTCAGTAGTAGTCCTACAAGCCTGAGATATGGGCTGCTGTGGGGGCATGTATGGCATCTGGGCCATGATTTGTGGGACACCCTGTGGCCCGTACTGTGGTGGATATGAGGGATATGGAAGGGGATACTGTGGTGGGTATGAGGGAGGATACTGAGGTGGATACTGTGGAGGATACTAATATGGTGGTGGAGATTATGGAGGCTGCTGGGGTGGATACTGTGGAGGCTGGTGTGGTGGATATGATGGTGGATACTGTAGAGGCTGCTGGGTGGGATATGATGGTGGATATTGTGGAGGCTGGTGTGGTGGATACTGTAGAGGCTGGTGTGGTAGATATGATGGTGGATACTGTGGAGGCTGGTGTGGTGGATATGATGGTGGATATGGAGGTGGATTCTATGGAGGAAACTGAGGTGGATAGGTTGGCGGGAGTGGCAGGTACTTTTCTTGAGATACAGGGTTTTCAGGGCCTGTCTGTCCCACTTGGGGTGCCGGGGCTTGATGCTGAGTAGTGGGTGGTGTCATCACAGGCTGTAGTCCGGATGGTGCTGGAGTGGTAGGGGACATGGGTGGCTGACTCACTGGTCCTTCTTGAGCAGTGGTGTTTCCATCAGTAATAGTGAGGGGAGTAGAGCGACCACTACGAAGATTCATTCTATTGGCACGAAAATAGAGATTACGTTAGGACAAGATCAAGCTAGATGCAAGACAAGCAGTCAAACGAGAATCCAAAATTTGAAATCAAGGAAGGTGATTAAGCATGTGGATGAGATTCCTAAACTCTATTCCTATATGCCGCTTGCTTGGTACGGTAAACTAACCAAACAATTTATCTCACTACCAAAATACAGTCAATTAGCGACGGATTGTTAGCGACGAAAAATTTCTGTCGACGTTAGCGACAGATTTGCGGCAAATAGTCGACGGAGTACCGACGACATGCCGATACATTTTTTATTTCATTTTAAGGGGAAGAAAAGGTCGCTCATCCGTCGCTAGGTCGCCGGAGATATAGCGACGGATACACAGCCGTCGCTATGCAGTCGATTATTTAGCGGGAATTATTGGAAGAAGTGGCGGGACAATTCTTCGACTACGTAGCGACGGATAGTCCATCGGCAATTATCAAATAGAGCGACGGATTAGCGACGGATAAAATCCGATGCTAGTCCGTCGCTAAATAAAGGGCCCAGACTTAAATTGAAACGACGGGGAGAACTTTTCATTCCCCCCGAATTTCATTCTCGCTCCTCTCTCTCTCTCTTCTGCGGCGGTCGACGACCTCACTCTCCTCTCTCTCTCCTGCGACGGTGATCGGTGACCTCTTCTCTCTCTCTCTCCCAAAGGTAATCTCTCTCTCTCTCTCTCTCTCTCTCTCGGTGGTCGTGGTCGTAGGCTGCCGGGGGCGTCGTTGGCTGCGGGGGCGGCGGAGACTGCGGGGGTGGCACGCGCGGGGCTGCGGCGGGCGGCGGGGGTGGCGCGCGCGGGGCAGCGCGGGACTGGGGGGAGGGGGACGGCGGATGGTGGGAGGGATGGCGGGGGGTGGAAGGGTGTTGAGTGTTGTTTATAATATGTATATATGTATACATATTTTCAATATAATGTATATTTGAGTGTTGTTTATAATATGTATATAAATGCATATACATTTTGATTATTATTATTATTATTAGTATTATCGTTATTAATAGTATTATTTATTTAGAAATTATATAAAAATATTAGGGTTAGGGTTTACTGGGAGCGGTGGAGAAGAAGCATAGGGTTAGGTTGGATTTTTTGTGATGGGCCGGGTTGGTTGAGGGTGTTGAGTCGGGCTTGTCTTAATGTTGGGTTGTCAAGGAATTGGAAAGAAAAAAAAAATTGTAGCAGCAATAGTGCTAGGACCGAAAGTTTTGCAAAATTATAAGTTTTGAATTGGCTTCAGCAGTATTATTTAGTAGGCTATAGTTTTAGGCTAAAGAAAAGAAAGAGAATTATGACATTCGGGCTAGGCCAACAGGCATGGGGTCAGATTAGGATAAAGAAATCATATTTAATAATTTGGGTCAGGCCGAGTTGGGCTTACCTAGGTGTGGGTTGTGAATGATTTAGGTTAGGAAAGATAGAATTATTAATATCAGTAGTGGGCAGGGTTATTACATTTTGAGTTGGGTTTGTTATTGCTAATAATTGTTATTATTGAGTTCTTTTAAAAGGTTGTTAAACAGTATTTTGATCAATGTAAAATATTTCCAAAAACAACCAATGTTTTATCTTTAATAGAATATTTTGTTCTCATTACTATCAAGTTAACATTATGCTATTTAACTAGTAAATGTTAGTTAGTTAATTTTAGCTATATATATATATATATATATATATATATATATATATATATATATATCAAGGTCCAAAGTATCGGTATCGGAATCGGTATCGGACTTTTCCTATGAGTATTGGTATCGGCGATATCGGTAGTAACGGCAGTTTCGGATCGGACTATCGGATTTTTTGGTATTGGGAAACAAATAATTGTCGGTAGTATCGAATTCTTTTACATGCTTTTACAACCTTATTATGCTTTCAACCTAGGTTCGCAATTTCGGTATCGGAATCGGTATCGGACTATTCCTATGCTGTTTAATTTTCTTTGCCGAATTGACCGGAACAAAGACCCCCAATGTCGGCATCGGTCAATATTTGGTATCGGTCGGTATCGGATCGGAACATGCCAAACCGTATCGGTATCGGCCGATACTTTAAACCATGAATTATATATATATATATATATATATATATATACTGACTCGTCAAGTTGAACCGTATATAACATGCTCGACGCTTAAGAGGAATCATTTGGACTTAGTGGTATCGGTGTCGAACTATCCGTATCGGTATCGAACTATCGGTATCGGTATGGAACTATCGGTATCGCTAGTGGACTATCGGACTATCGGTATCGAACTATCGCCTCAACTTTTTGTCAGTGCCCCCAAATTTGAAGTACGTCTGGCTCGACGAGTTGAGGGTATATCTCTATATCTTCTAGTTAATTATTAGTTACTCTTTAATCAACCATTTTTTAAATTACGTGATAATTGAATTTGTATGTTAGACGACGTACTGGTGTGTAAAATCCCTAAATTTTTACTATTTTTTTTATTAAATTTGGTACTGATTTAAAAATTTTGTATTGTACGTCGCGTAGTCGTATTGTACGTCGCGCACGAAATTTTATTTTTCGTAGTTGCTCGACGAGTGCGAATATGTGCGAGCGTACATAATTTGATAAATATTTTTTTCTATTTTTATAGTTTCAAAATAATATACATAATAATTATTTTGTTATCATTCCAAAATTTTCAAGTTTGTTATTTTATTTATAAAGCCTTTCATTTCTCACGATTATTAATGATAATTAATATTTTTATTGTATAATAGAAAAGCATAATTATGAAAACATTATTTGTGCATACATATATATATTTGTAATTATTTATTAGTTTATTTTAAATAATAATGTAATTTTCAAAATTATTATTATTAGTAATTTTGGAAAATATATTTCGAAATTATTGTTGCGATTTAAATCTTGATTTAAATTTATGGATTTATTTAAATAGTTAAATATTTGAAATTTGATTTATCCCATTTGATTTTAAACTAAAAATTTAATTAGATTTAATTGGATTATATTTGGATTTGATTGATTTTAAATTAAATTACGAGTTATCTAATTTTGGGGTTTAAACTACTCCTAATTCTTATCAAATTGGGAATTTCCACATCCTATAAATAGGCAGGTACTCATCCATATATTTCTATTCTCCTCCAAAATTCCACAACCCAAATATATGCATAGTGTCCGTGTTTCCATCTTTTCTACTATTTTTCTCCATTATAATTACATTTTCACCATCTTCGTGTCCACACATGGACACGTCATCCGCCAACCACGACACAAACAAATCGCTAATTTCGATTTCCAAAACCCAACGCTAAATCCCTAACCTAACCCACTCGTCGCCCTCGCCTCATCGACGTCGTCTCCCTTCTTCTCCCCGTCTCCATCACCGTCAACACCACAGCAACCGATCACCCTCACCCGTCATCCCGATCCCGACACACCAGAACCAAGACGCCCACGTCCACACCCAGCCACCACCCTCTCAATCATTACCACACAACCATCGAACCCCATCACCGGACCACCATACCCGGCTACACACTCCGGCCAAGCCAGCCATAACCGTTGCCATCCCACAGACCATCACCACCACCCTGGCCGCCACCCGAATTCCCAGAGAAATTGGCTATTAAAACAAACCACCGGCAAAATTAAAATAAACCCTAAACTCACCCGCGGTCGCCGGCCGGATCCGCTGAGGCCGCCTTCCTGCGCTACCTCTACCACCGAGCAGGAGCCAGCCATCGGGCCTCCGCCGCGTTCCGCCATCACCCGTTCCCAACCGCCGACCTCCCGCAACGTCAGCCATCACAGCCTTCGCGCCGTTCGCCTTCGTGCCGAGTCGGGTTGCCCAGATCCGGCGACCCCAGCCGCCGCCGGCGACTCCACCCTTCCTCTCCGTGTCCGCTTCCCCCTTTCCTCCCTAATCCGACGACCGCCTCTCCCAGTCCCGAACCACCCGGTCCGCGTCGATCGCCGAGCGCCGCTCGCAACCCCAGCGTGCCTCCGTCTGCCTTAACCTCGCGACGAGCGCGCCACTTCGTCGCACCTGCCCGGCCATCAGCGCCGCACGCGCCGGCTCCGCGTTCCCCGAACCCCCACTCTCCGCCTCCCTGCGCCTCCAGCCACCGGGAAACCCCCGTCCCCTTTCCCTCCGCCGCGTCGGCCACCAAAAACCCCGCTCCCTCCGCCTCGCTCTCCCTCTCAGCCTCCTCACCCGTTTCCCCTCTCGATCCCACTTCCTCTCTCTCGCTTTCCTCCTCTTCTCCTTCCGTTTCCATTCTCTCTCACCTCTCTCACTGCTCCTCTCTCTTTAATATTTTTTTTTTCTTTCTCTTTGCTTAAAAACGAAGTGAAGGGTCCCTTCTCTATCCTCAAGGAACAGCAGCAACAACAATGCTGTGATGCCCATCATTATCGAGAAGGAAAGGGAATATTATTTTGGTTGTTAAAATGTAAGTATATTTCTTTAAGTATGATATCTGTAGTATAACTGTTATTATTATTATTATTATTATTATCATCATTATTATTATTAATATTATTATTATTGTATATATTTGTATAAATAGTTGTATTTGTTAATTAGTACTTATAAACAAGTATGTAAGTTAAATACAAATTTTATTTACTGTCATTAATATTATCTATAAGGATAGTTTGCTATTATTTATCATTATTATTTTCAATGGTACTGCTATTACCTATATTATTATTTTGTTCTCATTATATTGAAATAATTCTAAATAAATTTTTATATTATTTTATAGTACCATATTTATTTGTTTTTACCTAAAATGATTTTCAACATATTTACCTAAAATACTTTGAACCATAAAATTTAGTTTCAAAAAATTATAAAATAATTTACTAGTATTTCTCAATATTTTAAATAATATAGTTTCTATCTCAAAATCGTATTTTTACAACTTAGAGCTTTTGCAAAAAGAAGAAGAAGAGATTTTTCTTGACTTTAAGTATTTTTTTTTTCAATGAATATTTTGACCTATGAGAACTAGTTATTAAGTATTATAAATAATTTCCTAAAAATCATATATATTATTTTTATTCAAATTCCTTCGATTATCTTCCTCTTCCGCGATTAGTCCGATTCACAATCCCTTGCCAATTCAAGCCTACCTTATGTACACCCTAACTAAGTTGACCATTCTGGACCCAAAGGAACTGTCCACGCCCCCATCCGTGGTCACCTTGTATAGTTGTTGCACCGAAGTCGCAGTTCATGCCACCTTGATCATCGTAGCACACCAGACGTCCTACCAGGCAAGACACCTTGCCATTTGCTGTTTATTTATTTTAGCTCATATTTCTTGCATTATTTATTTTTTTTATGCAAAATAAACTGTGATACATGGCATAACCTATTAGAACTTACTGTTCATTTATATTTCCTGCTATGTATTATTTTTCTTACACATTAAACCTAGATTTAAGGGACCACCTTTGTGTGTTACATTCATTGGCCTTGATACGTTGTACCACGAAGTTGTGTGTCGCATGTAGAATACGGACATACGTGACTGGCTGACCACCGGTACGTATAAGCCGTGCGATAGGAATAACCGCTAATAGAGGTTGCATGCTTAGTTTGACTTAGCGGTTAATAAAGGATTTATGTTGTGGATACAACATAATAGGCATTGGGTGGGAAGAACAGTTCCTTAATGTATGGGTCATATATGCACTGCCCTGATTGTCGATTATCTCCAATGGGAGGTACGGTCCTGACAGCCGGTTATGTCCAGTGGGAGGTACGGTCCTGATTGCCGGTTATCTCCAGTGGGAGATACGGTCCTGATTCCTGATATTCCTGATCCGGTCCATGCGTCAAAGGTTTGTTCTTTATTGCATATTCACTATAGTACGGTTAGGTACCCTATTGCATACAATCCCTTATTTATTTGAGCAATATTTATTCAGTTTATATGACATGATATTATGTGTCTTGTTACGTCCCTCTGAGGACCTGGTTATCTCGCCAGGTGTGTGCTCTTGTCTTTCGCAGGTGTTCTAGCTTTAGCCGTGATCCTCGCTGTTTCTTCGAGGATGATTGCACTTGAATCGTCTTCGCATCGCTCGCCAAAATTATTTATTCTCTCATGTATTTTTCTTTTACTTATTGGTAGTGGATTTATCTCCGCCCAACATATTATATCAAGACAATTCATTATCATTATATATCTTTTATTTATTTATTTTTTGTGGATGAGATTAGTTATGGTTCTACTGTATTTTACAGCTTATGTATTCATACGAGGCTTCCATATATTTGAGTATACTTCGTATATATGCAGCTGGCGTGTCTACGTTCCTAGTCCTACGTATTTTGGAACTGGGGCGTTACATGTTTTTGTGGTGGTCCATGCAGGTCAAGATAAATTGTTTGGTAACTTTACCGTACCAAACAAGCCTGCGAATAGAATTAGAAGTCTAGGATCTCATCCATATACTTGACCTTTTCCTCGATTCCATATTCGACCGGCTTATCGATTGCATCTTGTTTCATTCGTCCTATCATTATTCTTATCTTTCCTTCGTGCTTGCTAGAGATTGACCCTACTAGCTAGATGTCCCAAACACCCTTAGCTTAAATTTTTAAGTTGGGTAGAATACCCCACGACCGACACACCCTTGACCATTAAGGAGAATACAAATAGGATTATCTAGACTATAGGGACTAGAGGAATTTAACCCATTAGGTCAACCAAGCCTTGGTCAATAAACCGTAGACTGATCGTATAGGAATAAACAAGACTTAGATTTTTGACACTTAGACTATTCATTCTTTATTTCAATCTTAAACTCACGTGCCTATATTTGTACTATCTAGACTAATGATGCTAATGTAGCCTAGTTTTTGCAAGCTTATTCTTTTATCGAGCTTGTTCAAGACATATATTAATTGGGTCGCTCCTACTAACATATTGTCTACTCAGAACCGGTACATGATGGTCTGATCAACCTAGTGTATTTTTTTAACTATTGTTCTACGTGGATGGGGACATAGTTAAACTTGTCCTTTAGAGTCCCATCCGCGACTGTCTTGGCAACTCCTTTTGAAATCTAAATGACCGCCTTTGAACCACGTATTCGTAATGGATACTGTCGTCATTGAACTCCTTAAATCGCTTTTGCCTTCACCGATTTTTGGAAGGATGAAGGCACTTGTACTAGAACTTCCTCTAGCCTTCCTATCGACTATGACCATTCTCACTCGATGTTGCTATGTCTTCATCATAAACTCCTCGACCTTTCCCTCGACCCTAATTCTACAATTTTGACTTTCTAATCACTTGAATTTAAGAGTGATTACAATCGTCTCTTAATCATATCCTCAACCTAGACTACGACCATATAAACTTCTTTAAGGAACCCTTCTATCTACCGTTGTGCCTTCTCACCCTCCTACGAATTCTTAATTTCGAGGACGAAATTCTTTTAAGTTGGGTAGGATGTAAAACCCCTAAATTTTTACTATTTTTTTATTAAATTTGGTACTGATTTAAAAATTTTGTATTGTACGTCGCGTAGTCGTATTGTACGTAGCGCACAAAATTTTATTTTTCGTAATGGCTCGACGAGTGCGAATATGTGCGAGCGTACATAATTTGAAAAATATTTTTTTTTATTTTTATAGTTTCAAAATAATATACATAATAATTATTTTTGTTATCATTCCAAAATTTTTAAGTTTGTTATTTTATTTATAAAGCCTTTCATTTCTCACGATTATTAATGATAATTAATATTTTTATTGTATACTAGAAAAGCATAATTATGAAAACATTATTTGTGCATACATATATATTTGTAATTATTTATTAGTTTATTTTAAATAATAATGTAATTTTTGAAATTATTATTATTAGTAATTTTGGAAAATATATTTTGAAATTATTGTTGCGATTTAAATCTTGATTTAAATTTATGGATTTACTTAAATAGATAAATATTTGAAATTTGATTTATCCCATTTGATTTTAAACTAAAAATTTAATTAGATTTAATTGGATTATATTTGGATTTGATTGATTTTAAATTAAATTACGAGTTATCTATTTTTTGGGGTTTAAACTACTCCTAATTCTTACCAAATTGGGAATTCCCACATCCTATAAATAGGCAGGTACTCATCCATATATTTCTATTCTCCTCCAAAATTCTATAACCCAAATATGTGCATCGTGTCCGTGTCTCCATCTTTTCCACTATTTTCCTCCATTACAATTACATTTTCACCATCTTCGTGTCCACACACGGACACGTCATCCTCCAACCACGACACAAAACAAATCGCTAATTCCGATTCCAAAACCCAACGCTAAATCCCTAACCTAACCCACTCGTCGCCCTCGCCTCATCGACGTCGTCTCCCTTCTTCTCCCCGTCTCCATCGCCGTCGTCTCCCTTCTTCTCCCCGTCACCATCGCCGTCAATACCACAGCAACCGATCACCCTCACCCGTCGATCCCGATCCCGACACACCAGAACCAAAACGCCCACGGCCACACCTTGCCACCACCCTCTCCATCATCACCACACAACCATCGAACCCCATCGCCGGACCACCATACCCGGCAACCCACTCCGGCCAAGCCAGCCATAACCGTCGTCGTCCCACAGACCATCACCACCACCCTGGCCGCCACCCGAATTCCCAGAGAAATTAGCTATTAAAACAAACCACCAGCAACCCTAAACTCACCCGCGGCCGCCGGCCGGATCCGCCGAGGCCGCCTTCCTACGCTGCCTCCACCCGAGTAGGAGCTAGCCATCGGGCCTCCGCCGTGTTCCGCCATCACCCGTTCTCAACCGCCGACCTTCCGTACCGTCAGCTGCCACAGCCTCCGTGCCGCTCGCCTCCGTGCCGAGTCGGGTCGCCCAGATCCGGCGACCCAGCCGCCGCCGGCGACTCCACCCTTCCTCTCCGTCTCCGCTTCCCCCTTTCCTCCCTAATCCGACGACCGCCTCTCCCAGTCCCGAACCACCCGGTCCGCGTCGACCGCCGAGCGCCGCTCGCAACCCCAGTGCGCCTCCGTCCGCCTTAACCTCGCGATGAGCGCGCCACTTCGCCGTACCCGCCCGGCCATCAGCGCCGCACGCGCCGGCTCCGCCTTCCCCGAACCCCCACTCCCCGCCTCCAGCCGCCGAAAAACCCCCGTCCCTTTTCCCTCCGCCACGTCGGCCACCAAAAAACCCCGCTCCCTCCACCTCGCTCTCCCTCTCAGCCTCCTCACCCGTTTCCCCTCTCGATCCCACTTCCTCTCTCTCGCTTTCTTCTTCTTCCCCTTCCGTTTCCATTCTCTCTCACCTCTCTCTCTGCTCCTCTCTCTTTAATATTTTTTTCTTTCTCTTTGCTTAAAAACGAAGTGAAGGGTCCCTTCTCTATCCTCAAGGAACAGCAGCAACAGCAATGCTGTGATGCCCATCATTATCGAGAAGGAAAGGGAATATTATTTTGGTTGTTAAAATGTAAGTATATTTCTTTAAGTATGATATCTGTAGTATAACTGTTATTATTATTATTATTATCATCATTATTATTATTAATATTATTATTATTGTATATATTTGTATAAATAGTTGTATTTGTTAATTAGTACTTATAAACAAGTATGTAAGTTAAATACAAATTTTATTTACTGTCATTAATATTATCTATAAGGATAGTTTGCTATTATTTATCATTATTATTTTCAATGGTACTGCTATTACCTATATTATTATTTTGTTCTCATTATATTGAAATAATTCTAAATAAATTTTTATATTATTTTATAGTACCATATTTATTTGTTTTTACCTAAAATGATTTTCAACATATTTACCTAAAATACTTTGAACCATAAAATTTAGTTTCAAAAAATTATAAAATAATTTACTAGTATTTCTCAATATTTTAAATAATATAGTTTCTATCTCAAAATCGTATTTTTACAACTTAGAGCTTTTGCAAAAAGAAGAAGAAGAGATTTTTCTTGACTTTAAGTGTTTTTTTTTTCAATGAATATTTTGACCTATGAGAACTAGTTATTAAGTATTATAAATAATTTCCTAAAAATCATATATATTATTTTTATTCAAATTCCTTTGATTATCTCCCTCTTCCGCGATTAGTCCTATTCACAATCCCTTGCCAATTCAAGCCTACCTTATGTCCACCCTAACTAAGTTGACCATTTTGGACCCAATGGAACTGTCCACGCCCCCATCCGTGGTCACCTTGTATAGTTGTTGCACCGAAGTCGCAGTTCATGCCACCTTGATCATCGCAGCACACCAGGCGTCCTACCAGACAAGACACCTTGCCATTTGCTGTTTATTTATTTTAGCTCATATTTTATGCATTATTTATTTTCTTTATGCAAAATAAACTGTGATACATGGCATAACCTGTTAGAACTTACTGTTCATTTATATTTCCTGCTATGTATTATTTTTCTTACACATTAAACCTAGATTTAAGGGACCAACTTTGTGTGTTGCATTCATTGGCCTTGACACGTTGTACCACAAAGTTGTGTGTCACATGTAGAACACGGACATGCTTGACTGGCTGGCCACCGGTACGTATAAGCCGTGCGATAGGAATAACTGCTAATAGAGGTTGCATGCTTAGTTTGACTTAGCGGTTAATAGAAGATTTATGTTGTGGATACAACATAATAGGCATTGGGTGGAAAGAACAGTTCCTTAATGTATGGGTCATATATGTACTGCCCTGATTGACGGTTATCTCCAATGGGAGGTACGATCCTGACAGCAGGTTATCTCCAGTGGGAGATACGGTCCTGATTGCCGGTTATCTCCAGTAGGAGATACGGTCCTGATTCCTGATATTCCTGATCCGGCCCATGCGTCAAAGGTTTGTTCTTTATTGCATATTCACTATAGTACGGTTAGGTACCCTATTGTATACAATCCCTTATTTATTTGAGCAATATTTATTCAGTTTATATGGCATGATATTATGTGTCTTGTTACGTCTCTCTGAGGACCTGGTTATCTCGCCAGGTGTGTGCTCTTGTCTTTCGCAGGTGTTCTAGCTTTAGCCATGATCCTCGCTATTTCTTCGAGGATGATTGCACTTGGATCGTCTTCGCATCGCTCGCCAAAATTATTTCTTCTCTCATGTATTTTTCCTTTACTTGTTGGTAGTAGATTTGTGTCCGCCCAACATATTATATCAAGAAAATTCATTATCATTATATATATTTTATTCATTTATTTTGTGTGGATGAGATTAGTTATGGTTCTACTGTATTTTACAGCTTATGTATTCATTCGAGGCTTCCATATATTGGAGTATACTTCGTATGTATGCAGCTGACGTGTCTACGTTCCTAGTCCTACGTATTTTGGGATTGGGGCGTTATATGGTGGCCCCTCCATCGCGAAGATGCGATCCGTAGGACCTACAAAAGTGCTGCCTTGAAGAAGATACGGGATATGATTCATGACCTGAAAATGGGGCAGACGAGGCCGAATTGGATCCTATAGGACTATTATGAGGACCTCTTAGATATGATGAATACTCCTGCGTACAAGAAGAAATCGGAGAAGGCGAATGCGAACCGACGGGCCGCGGGGCTTCATACGGGGGGATCCAGGCCCCACACAGCGACGCTTGCAGATCTGGTGAGATACCGTAAATTTATTTCACTATCGAATTAGGTATTATTAATATACGAAGTTAATTAAGTTCTACGAAAATTTTGTATGCAGACCCAACGGGCGGTGAAGGAGGGAAGGGCGCCAGAATTGGTCACCATGCACGACGTCTTCCAGCATACACACAAGAGATGGAAGGACGGGAGCTTCGTCGACGAGAGGGCCAAGGAGACTGATGTAAGTACTTATGTTTATGATATTTACGTTATAATTAAAAGTATTCGGACTATAACTTAGGTAAATTTAGGATTCACACTTTGCTTAGTGAAACATAGGATTTAGATTACAACTTAGGTAAATCTTATAATAAAAACACATTTATTTGATAGGCTGCGTATCGTGAGGCCCTTAGTCGGGCTCAGTTAACTGAGACCGAGGATATCGGTGAAACGACGCCCGCCCGAACGCCCTCTTCTTTGGCCGCTCATAACGACTTGTTCGTAGATACCGTCGGCGGCTTTAAGAAAGGGCACCTGTACGGAGTCGGCTCCCTTGGGCCGTTGCACATGACGACTCAGAGATTTCCACCGACACTGCCTCCTCCCGCGACCCCGACAGACGATGATGTTAGGTCGCAGCTTACGCAGCTGCACGAGGCGGTGTCGTCCTTGCGGGAGCAAATTGCCACGTATTTTTCGCCTCCGTCTGCTGCTGCCGGTCCGTCTGTTGCTGGTGTCCGTCCGTCTTCTACTGGTGCTGGTCCGTCGACTGCTGCTCCCGGTCCTTCTTCCGTCGGTCATCTTTCTTTCAACCCTGCTGCCCCTCTGGTACCGCCTCCGACTATGACGACACTCCTTGATCTCATGTCGCCAGAGCAGCTACGCCGACTTCCGAGCAGTGTCTACGACGACTTGCCGCCTTACCTAGTGGAGCAGTATATTCGTCGGTCGCAGCAAAGATTACCGCCACCGGGCAATCGAACTCCTCCTCCTCCTTAAAGTATTGTAATTTAGAAATTTTGGAATATTTTTGGGAATTTTGGAATATTTGTGGGAATTTCGGATTATAATGACGGATATTAGTTTATAATTTCAGAATATTTGTGTTAATTTTATATTGGTGTGCATTATATATTTGGTCTATGTGATTGTTGGATAATTGGTGTGCATTATATATTTAGTCTATGTGATTGTTGGATAATTGGTGTGCATTATATATTGGTTTGGTTTATGCATATTTGTGTGAACAGGGAAAGCTCTGCATTTTTTTTCAAAAAAATCTCAGTTAGCGACGAACTAGTGACCGCTTAGCGACGGATGTTTCCAGTTTCGACTACCTTTCGACGAAATATCCGTCGCTACCTGGAGATTTGAAACTGTTTCCAGTTAGCGACGGGTGGTCGACGGATTCGCGTCGGAAAATCCGTCGCCAAGGTTCTGGAAATACATAGTTCGACGGAATAGCGACGGAACATCCGTCGCCAAGGTTCTGGAAATGCATGATATTTCCAGAACAATGGCGACGGATTATCCGTCACTAGTCCTTCGCTTCGTCGACGGATGAGCGACGGAGTAGCGACGACTTATCTGGTCGACGGATTATCCGTCAGTATTCCGTCGCTAATCCGTCCTTTGTTAGCGACGACATTCGACGGAATAGCGACGGAACGATACCCTCTGATACGCTGTTACGATGGTTTACCGACGGATTATCCGTCGCTAGCTTCTACACAGTTCAGTATTTAATTCTTGAAATCGACGAAAGACCGTCGAAAAGTCGTCGCTAATGCATCGTATTGTGACGACGAAAAGCCGTCGATATTCCGTCGTTTGACGAGTATTTAGCGACGGATCATTATTAGCGACGAGCTGATTGCCGACGGATTATTTTGACCAAGATCCGTCCGTGATCGGTCGCTAATACAAATTCCCGATGGATGGGCGACGGATCTGGCCGTCGCTAAATCGACATATTTTGGTAGTGTCTTGACCTGCATGGACCACCACAAAAATATGTAACGCCCCAGTCCCAATACGTAGGACTAGGAAATACGTACATGCCAGCTGTATGCATACGTAGGCTACTCCTATATATAGAATCTATGTGTACACACATAAGCTGTAATAAGAGAGCTCCAGCTCATAATAATATAACATGGTCATAGGCAGTATCTATATCTCATCCACAGTGATAAATAAGAGAAATAACAAACAAAATGTTTTAACTTAAAATAAAAAAAATATCTGTCGGGCGGAAACAAATCCACTACCGAGCTACTGAAAACAAATCAACTGAAATGAAAATGAAAAAGAGTATCAACTACATAAGTCCATCAACTAAGACTAGAATCAAATAGGCTCCGAAGGCGAGACCTCCTCAGCTGCAAATGGAGACTCTAGTCCAGAACCGTACTCCTCAGGATACTGGTCGTCGTCTATACCTGGAGAGATCACCAGGTCCTCAGAGGAACGTAACAAGATACAGGAAGAACATGCTAATATGAACTGTCAGAATAATAATAATATGCAAGACTCTCCTAGACACCGATATACCAAGGGAATTCTAACCATTTATAGTACAATTTAGAGGACAAATTTCATGCGCATGGGTGGAATTTAGGCTATAAGTACGCAACTGGCATCCAGTCATACATATCCGGCCGTAACGTCTAAAACGTCAGAGGGTATCTGCAAATATATATCGCCATAGTTCCTTTCGAAAACTATGGTTTACCTGTTTGGCTTCCCATACGCACTAGCGACTGTCCTTCCCCAATGTTCCCCACACTGACCAAGTCACGTCCATAACTCATCCAGTTTTGTAACTGCTTGAGTCTCTATACCCTAGTCATAGCAGTTACGATCATCTATCTGTCACACGACTTCTTACATAAAGATGGCCAGTCAATATGCAAGCCGTGCCCCTAGCAACATATCTCAATTCGTGTAGTGTGAGTGTCATGGCCAACTGAGATATAAGAATATCCCACAATAGAAGGGTAGTCCACTACAACTAAGTCGACATGCAACAAATAAAAATAAAACAAAGAAACGACAGATAAAGTCGCTTGCACCCAAGTGTGGCTTGGACGCACAGTGTATAAAAATAAGACAAAATATGAAAAAAAGTAAATAAATGCTGAAAATAAATAACATGACAGTAAATATAGCAAGGTATACTTGTCTGGTGATTGGAAGGTGTTTTGACGACGTCCAGTAGATGAAATCGGCAAGTGAGAATAAACTACAAGAGTGGAACCTCCGCAAACGTTCTCGGATGCTGAAACAAACATCAAAAATGTTCCCGATGTAAAGATATACCTAGAAAATGCCTGTCCGAAAGTCCAATTCCGGAACAGGGGCAAAATCGTAATTTCGGATCAAAACGATGTCCGCCGTTGGATCCGCTTTACACCGAAACGCATGCCAGAACCTACGGTCTCTAAAGTCGTCAAACTATATGTCTACGAATCCGGTTTGAGGAGACAAACCCAACAGTATGTCCAATTTTGGATTCCAATGAGCCGTGCACAAAATCGCCCGATGGATCGTGTCGCAGGCCCGCCAATTTTGGCGTTCCGATCAACCTTCTCAGAATCGGACCAAACTTGGCATGCAGGACCAGAAATATATTTCTAGTCGAATGGCATAAGTTTCGTCACGGTTTGACGAGTGTGCACAAAGTAATTGGGAAATTTTGAAATAGGTCGATACGGCGTTCTTCGACGGATACGGGTCAAATTAGTCGCGCACACGCAACCAATTTGAATTCCGTCAAAGACCACACGTCCACAAAGTCGATACGCACCTTTCAGTACCTTCATTTTGTGATGGGGTCGTCCAGTTTGTCGGGACGGGCCCCGTATCGGTGAATTTTTCTTAAATAAATCCTTATTTGAAAACTATTTTTGGGAATATTTGAAAATGAATAACTTCGCATATACTTAATCAAAACAGTAACTATAAAAAGAGTTTTCGAGTGTTACAGGTTGTTTATAGGATTTTTCAATTAGTTTTACTAAAAGGTTAACAGACTGATGGGAATCAATCGTCAAAGTGGGGTGGTTGGCTGTGTTACAAACTATTTATGAGACAGATTTTTTGAATCTTTGGGTTAGGATTAATATCGATTACTACACGATTTAGCCTAAAGTAATTATTAGGATTGCTAGGTGGTTATGTAGACCTCCTAAAGAAATTTATAGATCAGAAATTGATCAAACAGAGATGAAGAATTTGGTTTAGGAAGATGCATACCTCAACGTTCGACTCAGAGAAGGGAACCCTGTTCCTACGGGGTTCTACGGTGACTGCGCGGTTGTTGGCAGTGCTCCGACGGTCGATAGCGGCCTGGAGTCGTTCGCACAGGTCAGGATATGCACTGGGTCGAAGCACGAAGAGCACGGATAGATTTCCTTAGGGTTTTGGAAGGGTTCCTATCGAATGGGTTTCTATTTTTATACTCGGGTTTAAATCTCGAATTTAATTCGAATTCAAGTAGGATTTAGTTAGATTGGAAGAGAATTTAATTTACTTTGGGTTACAAAAGATTTAAGAAAATCTGATGAGAAAAAGATTCAATTTGAATCCTCTCCATCCGTTCCCTGGTGCGCACGAGTTCGGGTTGCGGGGGAAAGACGGTACTGTAGCATTCATTTTTTTTGTATGTCGACTTAGTTGTAGTAGACTACCCTTCTATTGTAGGATATTCTTATATCTCAGTTGGCCATGACACTCACACTACACGAATTGAGACATGTTACTAGGGGCACGGCTTGCATATTGACTGACCATCTTTATGTAAGAAGTCGTGTGACGGATAGATGATCGTAACTGATATGACTAGGGTATAGAGACTCAAGCAATTACAAAACTGGACCAGTTATGGATGTGACTTGGTCAGTGTGGGGAACATTGGGGGAGGACAGTCGCTAGTGCGTATGGGAAGCCAAACAGATAAACCATAGTTTTTGAAGGGAACTATGGCGATATATATATGCAGATACCCTCTGACGTTTTGGATGTTACGGCCGGATACGTATGACTGGATGCCAGTTGCGTACTTATAGCCTAAATCCCACCCATGCGCATGAAAGTTGTCCTCTAAATTGCACTATAGATGGTTAGAATTCCCTTAGCATATCGGTGTCTAGGAGAGTCTTGCATATTATTATTATTCTGACAGTTCATATTAGCATGTTCTTCCTGTATCTTGTTACGTCCCTCTGAGGACCTGGTGATCTCTCCAGGTATAGACGACGAACAGTATCCTGAGGAGTACGGTTCTGGACTAGAGTCTCCATTTGCAGCTGAGGAGGTCTCGCCTTCGGAGCCTATTTGATTCTAGTCTTAGTTGATAGACTTATGTAGTTGATACTCTTTTTCATATTCATTTCAGTTGATTTCTTTTCAGTAGCTCGGTAGTGGATTTGTTTTCGCCTGACATATATTTCTCTTTATTTTAAGTTGAGATATTTGGTTTGTTATTTCTCTTATTTATCACTGTGGATGAGATATAGATACTGCCTATGACCATGTTATATTATTATGAGCTGGAGCTATCTTATTACAGCTTATGTGTGTACACGTAGATTCCATATATTGGAGTAGCCTACGTATGCATACAGCTGGCATGTACGTATTTCCTAGTCCTACGTATATTGGGACTGGGACATTACAACACTTAATTGCACATTGGTGTGATTCCATAGGATTGGCTTGATATCTGGCACATATGCAAACACTGAACATAATATCTGGATGACTAGTAGTTAAGTATAATAAACTACTAATCATACCTCGATACTTATGTTGATCGACAGGTTTGCCACTTTATCAAGGGCAAGCTGTGTTGATGTTGCCATTTGTGTGCTGCTAGGCTTTGCATTGTCGAAGTCGAACTTCTTAGGCAATTCCTTCCTGTACTTGGCTTGATTAATGAAAGTCCTTTATGAATTCTGTTTTGTTTAAAGTCTGAGAAAGTACTTGAGCTCTCCCATGCTCATCTCGAATTCACTCTGCATACATTTAGCAAACTCTTGACTGAGTAACTCATTAGTTGACCCAAAGATTATGTTATCAATATATATTTGCACTAATAAAATATTATCATCAAGAGTTTTGATAAATAGAGTACTATCAACCTTCTCTTTTGAAAAAGCACTTTCAATTAAAAAGGTACTTGGACGATCATACCAAGTGCTAGGGGCTTGTTTGATTCCATATAGTGCCTTTTTAAGTTTGAAAACATAACCAGAAAATTTAAAATCTTCAAAGCCAGGGGATTATTTTTACAAAAACCTCTTCTTTTTTAAACCATTTAAAAATGTACTCTTAACGTCGATTAGGAAAGGTTTAAAATCATGAAAACATGCATATGTAAAAAGCATGTGAATGGATTCTATTCTAGCTACAAGAGCATAGGTCTCGTCATAATCAATTCCTTCTTCTTGATTATAATCCTGAAAAACTAGACGTGCTTTGTTGTGAATGATTTGTCCACCCTACTTGGTTTATTTCAGAACACCCACTTGGTACTAATTAGAGAGTCGCCAACAGGTTTGGGAACAAGTTTCCAAACTTGGTTTCTCTCAAACTGGTTTAATTTCTCTTGCATGGAACAAATCCAAAATTTATCGTTAAAAGCATCTGCTACTGACTTAGGTTCTACTTGTGAAATAAATACAACGTTAGCAACTATATCCTTAGTAGATAAACGTGTACTTACTCTCTTTAATACATCATCTATGATCATGGTTTCTGGATGATCTGACATGAACCTCATCTTCTTTGCAGACTCTCCAGATAACTTATTCCCGGGACAGTATCTTCAGGTACTTTGCTGCTCGTTTTTCCTGAGTCTTCGTCATCACTATCACTTGGCAATTGATTGTTAAGTTCATCAAAGGTAACATTATAGACTCTTCAACAATCAATGACCTTTCATTGAAAATCCTATAACATTTACACTTAGTAGCATACCCAAGAAATATCCCTTCATCTGCCTTAGAGTCGAACTTACCTAAGTTATCCTTGGTGTTCAGGACAAAACAATATTATCCAAAAACTTTGAAATAAAAAATATAGGAATACGATTAAACCATAATTCATAGGGAGTCTTCTTCGATATAGGTCGAATCAGAACCCTATTTAAAATATAACAAGCTGTACTTACAACTTCAGCCCAAAAATATTTTAGAAGATTGTACCAATTAAGCATAACTCTAGCCATATCACTAACACCATTTTGTTTGGGAGTTCTAGGACATAAAACTCATGATAAAAATACCATTTAACTCATAAATTTTTTGAAATCTAAATTTTTAATTTTGCCTCCATGATCACTTCGGATACGATCATGAAGCCTTTTTCATTTTGAACCTTTTTGCAGAAAATTTTAAATTCAAAAAGCATATCACTTTTATTTGATAAGAAAAAACCCAAGTGTAACAAGAAAAATCATCAACAATAAAAAAGCGTAGAGTTTTCTACCAAGACTGACGACTCTACTTGGTCTAAATAAATCTATATGTAATAATTATAAGGGTCTTGAAGTACTTACAACATTTATGGATTTAAATGATGACCTAGTTGTTTTATTTTTCTCACAATTAGAACATAATATTTCTCTTCTGAATGAAATTCCAGGTAATCCCTTTACCAATTTCTTCATTGATAGCCTTGATATGGTGTCTATGTTTGCATGTCCTAGTCTCATGTACCATAGTCAGCTTTCATCTTTGTTAGCTATAAGGCACTTGTCGGTATTGCTACTGCTGTGTAATAGATAGAAAACATATACATTATCCTCCCTTATTCTTTCATAAACTAAATTTCTAGTAGTCATATCATATATAGAGTATTTGTATTTCATAAAGTTAATGCCATAACCATTATCAGCAAGACGACTTATGCTTAGTAGGTTATGTTTTAACTCTGTGACCAGACAAACATCTTTAATGACTAGATAAGGAGGCATACCAACAATACTGTTAACTATTATATAACCTCTCAGATTATTTTCGAAGGAGACGTATCCTTGTTTCTTCATCGATAGCGTAGCGAAAAAGGATTTATGACCAATCATGTGCTGCGAGCATCCTGTAACGCCCCAGTCCTAAAATACGTAGGACTAGGATACGTATACATGCCAGCTACACATCGAGAGAACTCCAGCCTAGTTCGAATACGTATAAGCTGTCTGGTTATTCTAGACCAACTATATCTCAATCCAATAAATATCGGTAATAATAACGAATCAAGTGCAGTAAGGCTGATCAGACCATAATACACTGAATCTAGAATAGATAAATATGTTAGAGTGGATCCCCAATAACACATTTATCATGAACAAGCTAGAGAAAAGTAGAATCTTGTACAAGACTAGGCTATAATGCAGCAAGAATCAAATATAGGACAAAATCTAATTAAGGAAGAGAGAGATAAAACATCAACTAAATATACCTGCAGTCTTGGTGTAGCAATCATCCTCCATCAGTGTACCATACCTTCATCTAATACTTGGAGAGATCACCAGGTCCTCATAGGACTAGCAAGACACATAATATACATGCCTACTGTACAGTAAATAACATGCAAGAGAAATAGAAATAACAAGTAGAGGAAAGGATAACACATAAAAAAACCCTACAGATGGTGACATGTCATGAGAATATAATATTAATCATGACTATAGGTGCATATGATAAAATTGCAGCCCGGAGAGGCACTAACAGTCCTATAACAGGTGCTCTATCGTAGCCCGGGGAGGCACTAACAATAGAGGTATAGCCACGGCTAATAAAACATTCTCTCCTAAGGTACTAGGAAGTCAAGTCTATCTAGTCATGTCTAAGTCAAGTACGGGTCAAGCAGGTCAGGGAAACATGGCACAGGCATAGCAATACTATCACTAGACATGAACAAGATAGGAAAGATAGAATAAGTAATATGGAAAGAAAAAGTAACAATCTACGTGCACATGAAACTAGAAAGTAACCATAACATGAAGCGAGAGAAATACGTAACCAAGTAAGAAAGAATGGAACTATAAAAAAATATGTAAATACTATAAAGTTTGGCAAGGTGTACTTGCCTGGAGTTTTGTCCAATCTGTGCGGAGGGTGCAGAACCAAAATCTACCCGAACCATCCATGAACGAATGAATCATACTCCTTACAATATCTACCAACCCAAATCATAAACAAATATGCATTATTTACTAAATACAATTATGACTAACCACTCCTACCTTGAAAGCTTGGGTCATCCTAAGTCGCATAATACCTATGTTACATAAACTATTTTATTAATTATACCACCTAGAGCTAGGTTATACTAATCTCTATGATCACTATTCGTTAATATTATGGATTACAAACTCTAGGTTCAAATATTACATTTGTATCTCGTAATTCATATAACGAAACCTGTGCCATACGAATCGAGACAAGACGATTAACCACAAGGTTAACAATCTTGTCTTGGCGATCCATACAAACATAATCTACATATAAAAGTAATATTATGGATTACACAAGGTTAACAATCACATCGCTTTGTCAATTTCAGCGATGTGAGATCAATGGAATTGACGGATCTCAATTTCGACGCTCGAATTCCGAATTACAAACATAATATAAATTAATAACTTACTATATATGTACTTACCATATATAGACCTTAATAATATATTTATATCAAAACTAGTCATATTGACTACTCTATTTAATATAACATCTATAGTATTAAATCTACATATAAAAGTAATATATTATTAACATAAAATATCACTTTTAATTCTGAAAAATATTTGTAAATATTATACAATAATAAATAATATATTTTATACATAGAAAAATATTTGTACAAGATTTGTATTGATTCTACAACAATATTCCTAGACTTGGTTTGCAATTTGAGGCCCAAAACAATAAATGTTTAAAAATATTAAATTCTATAAAAATTCCAGAAAATAGTTAAAATAGTATTTATAATGTTAAACCTTTCACAACATAAAGTTCAATATGGTTTCATTTTGACACTTTTGGACACAAGGAAAGTAGAATGTTTTCGGAGTTCGATGACACGGCAAATGTCATAAATTTTTAAAAATAGAAAACAGATGCGAAACATATCCTACAGATATGCATCGGAAAGGTATCAACGTCTAGATTCTGAATAAAAATATAAGAAGTTAGAAACTGACCTCAGATAGGTAAAAAATGGCTCGCAACCAGATTCGTCAGTTCTGGACAGCTTGTCGTAGAATCAATGCCACGGGCAAACCGCTTGGAGTTGGGGGATCCGACGATCAGAGGTTGGATTAGACACACAAAGGTTACTCTTAGATTTGGTTTGAAGTAAAACGGATGAGAAAAAGTTGATGAAATCTCATCTACAAGTTGACTAACCTGATGTGACAAATTTAGCACTAATTCGGTCGACTTCGGGTGACTTTCGCGCCTCGTATTGATCAAATTAGGGGCTGAGCCTCCATGGAAAGGTGCCGGGGTGTTAGGGGGGTTGTCTTAAGGTTGAGATGAAGGTGGTAGGATGGTTGGAAGAGGTCGGAATGATGAGTTTCTGTGGGGTGGAAAGAAAAGTGCAAAACTAGAAAAGAAATTGAAAGGTTTTAATAGAGAAATATATAAAAAGTGTACATAAATCCTAGATGGGAGAGATTTACGTAAGGGGAAAGAAGTTGGGGTGGAGTAGGATTTGGTTTGGTGGGATTTGATTGCATATTCTAAAAGATACACCAATTCTATCTCCTAAGATTAAATTGGTTCCAAAATAGGTAAGTTGTTAAAGGGTTTGATTTAAATTAGATTTGATTAATGTGGCTGCATATTTGTCACTCTCCGCTCCCGTAGGAGCGATCGTCCTCGCTAAGGCATGATGCCGTACGAGCCTAGGTTACACTCGTGCAAGGCCAAGTCCAGAAACGGCCGAGTGAAGCTAGGCTACATAATCGTACAGAGTGTCCCCATTTGTAGCAGAAATTAAATGAACAAAAATTGAAACAAACTCAAAATTCTTTGTTGATATTCAAGAAGTAGTACAAGCGGCGTTATGCCAAGATTACAAATCGCCCAAGCTCTTTCTCTCGAAACATAAAAGGCGTGCCTAGTGGCTTACAAGATGGAATGATTCATGGCGATGTTCCGATACATTATATCCCGTATATGGTTCTTCAGTTCCTTTGCAATGCTCCAAGGCTCCGGAGTTAGCTCCGCGCCTTAGCACGTTCGAGAGAAGTCTTTGCACCCAACGTAATTCTTCCGCTCCCTGCAAGCAGACTATGTGGTTATCAGTACATTGTCATGCACTGGTGGGTGGCTGGCTCACCCACTCGCTATCATTATCAAACACGTTCATTTTACTTTTGTGCACCATCTATCATTTTTTGTCTTACTAATCTCACCTTAGGGTCAATTTCATGGCGTATCATTCAAGCCTAGCTCGTGTTATCGATATCAAGTGTCGTATAGAAAATACATGCGCAACTTACCATACTTACCGTCTGATCTTCCCTGTCCAAGTAAACCAATTTAGCCAACATTTCATATGTAATGACCTAATGTAATATTGCATAGGTATTCAAAGGTGTCAAGGGCGTGTTCCTGCCTCAGGTGGTAGCGCGTCGTAGGCGTGTTTCTAACTCATTTGTATTAAGTACTCTAGTTCATTTGTTGTGTTATATTCAAGCCTGTTTGGAAGGCACTTCGTTCAATTCCACAGTTGTTCAGCTTACCCAAGTTGTCAGGATGTGTTATACTCAACTGTTGTTTAGACATGTTTCATTCAGTAACATAGCATGTTCAGCTAGTCAGATTTACTTGTTTCAATGCAAGGTCTCGCACGCGAATTTGCCGCAATTGAGCCAACTTAATCTATAAGTATCGGTCGTTGGCACCACAAGTCATTTGGATATGTTCTTCTTTGTATTCGCATCTATCAAGCATAATGGCTAGTACACCTTGATAGTCTTTGCAATACCCGGCCTTACGTCTCTTGTGTGCCCGAGACCGTACACAAGCCACCTGTAATCTAGGATTCTGCCTAGGTCGGCCATGATATCGTGATCATTGCCTTAGAATCGTTTGTTCCATCACTCGTGCATGAGTTGTCCGTGACCATTTCGTATTCTTATTTTTAGTTTAACTTATCGGGCTGTCATGAGCCAATTATCTTGTTGGGCTATCTTGAGCCAATGAATTAACTTATCAGGCTGTCTAGAGCCATAATGCATTATCGACCAGGTTGGCGGCAGCGTCCGTACAGTACAGGTAGTGAGCTCCATTGCACGTCTCCGTCATACCTGTCGCTAACCATTTCTTTCCTTTCATTCATTCATTCTTTTCTTTTCCTTTCTTGCTTTCACTTGTTCATTTGTTCATTGATTTATTCATGTATTCATTCATTCATTTTATTGATTCCTTCATTCACTTATTCGTTCATTCATTCATTCATACATTATGCAACTCCCTGTAAGGGAACCGCCTTGGCGACCCATCGGTCCCGAAGCCTTTCAATATTTCCATACTCTATTCGGAACGACTATGTCGATAGTCTTCCTGCTTTATTGTTGTAAACCATTCATTATTTCATGTTTCAAGTTGTGGTATGAATCTAGTGACAAGCATTTCGTTCATTATTGGACGCATAAGTAAATCTACACAATGTGTAAGTTGTGCGTTTGTACGAGCGTAGAGTATGGTGCGAGAGTTCGCATATTTTCTAAGTTCTTTTTTATGTTCTATACAAGCATACAAGATGGGATTATTCCATTAGCTAGGTGCGTTGAGTCATTTGTTAGCATGTACGGTGTTATCGCCTAGTGATTCTAGCAATAGTGTCCGTATTATTATGTGTCTAGGCTAAGCAAAGACAGGTTCATCGGAGCCACCCACCTTAGCGATAATTGCATCGGCCGAGCGAGACTCCGAGCGTGCCTTTGAAAGTCTAAGTCTGGATTCTCCTGAAGGGCCAAGTCCATTGCCTTTGCCTTAAGCGAGTCATTTCGCTGAGCAAGACGGTGTTCGAGTCGTTGCACTTGTGCCATTTGATTCGACATTCCGCAAGGGCGGAATGGGTTGTTACAATATTAATCCAAAAACATCAATTTAAGATATATCTAATAGGTTAGGATACCCTAGGATAGGCTCCACGGGTCCCTAGTTGGACTAGTTTTGGGTCGGTAGAATTTCTTTGATCGATTTAAGTCCAACATGTCTATAGTTTCGACTTGTCACTTAAGATAAACTAGCACATGGGAACTCAATTGAGTGGCACACCAATGACATGTGCGTAGTAGGCTCGAAATGGGTCAAAACCATATATTGGGTCAAATGATTTGGATTGAAGTTGGGCCTTAATTGCTAGTTGGAAAGCTAGTCAAATTTTACGATAAAGACTAAAATGACTAGTTTACCCCTAAAGTTGCACATAAAAAAATATAGCATAAGGGAACACATTTGGATGGGGCATGATATATCAAACTGAATGTGGACTCATCTAGAATACAATGATGGGGATAGATTTGAGAAATTGATAATTATTGTGCTTCAAAAATTAAAACTACAAAAAAGTACATCTATAGTCATAATTAAAAATAAAAATCTAGTTTAATAAATAGAAAACATATAAAATAGATAAAAAATAATTCTAAAAAAATCAGAGTCCTTATAATATACCCGCCTTAAAAGAATTTCGTTCTCGAAATTTAACAACTCAATAATGATACGGGAGAAGACAATTTTCAACCACCGAACGATGATCGGTCTAGTCTTCAAATATTTAAGAAACATAGTCTAAAAGATTGCCACTCTAGCCTAAAAGAAATAACTGGCAAGCTAATACTAATTCAACTATCGGTAATTATTGTTCTACCATCCATGGCCACTAACTTCTTCCTAATTTGAAAGATTGACAACTTATTTACATACTAGGGATCCTCATATGTTATTGTGATTATCTAGGTTGAGCTTATGAAACTTTTAAATTGTAAATCTAATCTAAACATCTAGCTATATCCTCATAACCATACTATTATCACTTTTGTATAAGTCTCTTTTTACCTGACCAAGCTAAGCGATACCTACCATTCTGTCTAATCCTAACTTCATGACTGATAGGGCATAATAGTAAATAGGCTGGGTTAGGCTATGTTTGGGTTCTTCTTATAGAGGGCCAATCTCTACACTAAAACTATCACTCTATTCTTGATCAAGTGACTACCATAAGGGCGTAACCTGGTATGATCATATATTTATTTCTATATTGAGGATGTCTACCCACCTTTGGTCATACTACCCCATCAAACACATGATGGCTTAAAATTTTATAACCCATGCATACTAGTTGTAAAAATCCATACCACTAGATACCTATGGCACATGGCACATGGCATCTCTAATCCCTCCTATCTATCAAGCAATCAAAATACAATAAGCAAACTAACTTACACTATAACTAAAGAATTTTCTGATAAATCCTATATAGCATGATTATTCGTCACTTCGAAATAAGAAGAGACGAGAAGCAATAACATGATAAAGCAAGGAAAGAATAATCGAGAGCAAATACGAAGTTCAAGGACGATAGAGAAATTTCTAAAGAATTGTCAAGGCGGTTGTAGATTGAGATTCCTAAGGGTTTAGTCATGTTCACAGGCCCGCTCGGTACAGTAACGTAACCGAAATGGCTAACTAGACCTGCATGGGCCACTACAAAAAACATATAATGCCACAGTCCCAAAATACGTAGGATTAGGATACGTATATATGTCAGCTACGCTGTGAAAGGACCCCACTCTAGCTCGAACACGTATGAGCTGTCTGGTTATTCTAGACAAACTATATCTCAATCCACTAAATATCGGTAACAATAACGAATCAAGTGCAATATGGCTGATCAGACCATAATACACTGATTCTAGAATAAATAAATATGTTAGAGTGGATCCCCAATAACACATTTATCATGAACAAGCTAGACGAAAGTAGAATCTTGTACAAGACTAGGCTATAATACAGCAAGAATCAAATATAGGACAAAATCTAATTACGGAAGAGAAAGATAAAATATCGACTAAATATACCTACAGTCTTGGTATAGCAATTATCCTCCATCAATGTACTATACCTTCACCTAATACTTGGAGAGATCACCAGGTCCTCAGAGGACTAACAAGACACATAATATACATGCCTACTGTACAGTAAATAACATGCAAGAAAAATAGGAATAACAAGTAGAGGAAAGGATAACACATAAAAAAATCCTACAGATGGTGACATGTCATGAGAATATAATATTAATCATGGCTATAGGTGCATGTGATAAAATTCCAGCCCGGAGAGGCACTAACTGTCCTATAACAGGTGCTCTATCGTAGCCCGGGGAGGCATTAACAATAGAGGTATAGCCACGACTAATAAAATATTCTCTCCTAAGGTACTAGGAAGTCAAGTCTATCTAGTCATGTCCAAGTCAAGTACAGGTCAAGCAGGTCAGAAAAACATAGCACAGGCATAGCAATACTATCACTAGACATGAACAAGATAGGAAAGATAGAATAAGTAATATGGAAAAAAAAAGTAACAATCTACGTGCACGTGAAATTAGAAAGTAACCATAACATGAAGCGAGAGAAATACATAACCAAGCAAGAAAGTATGGAACTATAGAAAAGCATGTAAATACTATAAAATTTGGCAAGGTGTACTTGCCTGGAGTTTTGTCCAATCTGTGCGGAGAGTGCAGAACCAAAATCTACCCGAACCATCCATGAACGAATGAATCATACTCCGTAACATATCTACCAACCCAAATCATAAACAAATATGCATTATTTACTAAATACAATTATGGCTAACCACTCCTACCTAGAAAGCTTGGGTCGTTCTAAGTCGTGTAATACCTATGTTACATAAACCATTTTATTAATCATACCACCTAGAGCTAGGTTATACTAATCTTTATGATCACTATTCGTTAATATTATGGATTACAAACTCTGGGTTCAAATATTACGTTTGCATCTCGTAATTTATATAACGAAACCTATGCTACACGAATTGAGATAAGACGATTAACCACAAGGTTAACAATCTTGTCTTGGCGATCCATACGGTCGCTTTGTCAATTTCAGCGATGTGAGATCACTGGAATTGACGGATCTCTGTTTCGACGCTCGAATTCTGAAATACAAACATAATATAAATTAATAACTTACTATATATGTACTTACCATATATAGACCTTAATAATATATTTATGCCAAAACTAGTCATATTGACTACTCTATTTAATATAACATATTTAGTATTAAATCTACATATAAAAGTAATATATTATTAACATAAAATATCACTTTTAATACTAGAAAATATTTATAAATATTATAAAATAATAAACAATATATTTTATACATAGAAAAATATCAGTACAAGATTTGTATTGATTCTACAATATTATTCCTAGACTTGGTTTACGATTTGAGGCCTAAAACAATAAATGTTTAAAAATATTAAATTCTATAAAAATTCCAAAAACTAGTTAAAATAGTATTTATAATGTTAAACCTTGCACAACATAAAGTTCAATGTGGTTTCATGGAGTTTTGACACTTTTGGACACAAGGAAAACATAATTTTTTTCGGACTTCGGTGACATGTCAAATGTCATAAAGTTTCAAAAATAGAAAATGGATGCGAAACCTATCCTACAGATATACGTTGGAAAGGTATCAACGTCTAGATTCTGAATAAAAATATAAGAAGGTTAGAAACTGACCTCAGATAGGTAAAAAATGGCTCGCAACCAGATTTGTCAGTTCTAGATAACCTGTCGTAGAATCGATGCCACGGGCAAACCACTTGGAACTGGGGGATCCGACGATCAGAGGTTGGATTAGACACAAAAAGATAACTCTCAAATTTGTTTTTAGTAAAACGGATGAGAAAAAGTTGATGAAATCTCGTCTACAAATTGACTAACATGCTGTGACTAATTCAGCACTAATTCGGTCGACTTCGGGTGCCTTCCGCGCCTCGTATCGATCAAATTAGGGGCTGAGACTCCTTGGAAAGGTGTTGGGGTGTTAGGGGTGTATCTTAAGGTCGAGACGAATGTGGTAGGAGGGTTGGAAGAGGTCGGGGTGATGAGTTTCTGTAGGGTGGAAAGAAAAGTACGAAAATACAAAATTTTTTTAGAGGGTTTTAGTAGAGAAATATATAAAAAGTGTACGTAAATCCTAGATGGGAGAGATTCACGTAAGGGGAAAGAAGTTAGGGTGGAGTAGGATTTGGTTTGGTGGGATTTGATTGTATATTCTAAAAGATACACCAATTCTATCTCATAGGATTTAAATTGGTTCCAAAATAGGAAAGTTGTTATAGGATTTGATTTAAATTAGATTTGATTAATGTGGCTGCATATTAATCCAAAAAAATCAATCTAAGATATGTCTAACAGGTTAGTATACCCTAGTATAGGCTCCACGGGTCCCTAGTTGGACTAGTTTTGGGTCGGTAGAATTTTTGTGATCGATTTGAGTCCAATATGTCTATAGTTTCGACTTGTGTGTCACTTAAGATAAACTAGCACATGGAAACTCAATTGAGTGGCACACCAATGACATATGCATAGTAGGCTCGAAATGGGTTAAAACCATATATTGGGTCAAATGATTTGGATCGAAGTTGGGCCTTAATTGCTAGTTGGAAAGCTAGTCAAATTTTACGGTAGAGACTAAAATAACTATTTTACCCCTAAAGTTGTACATGAAAAAATATAGCACAAGGGAACACATTTGGATGGAACATGATATATCAAACTGAATGTGGACTCATATAGAATATAATGATGGGGATAGATTTAAGAAATTGATAATTCATGTGCTTCAAAAATCAAAACTACGAAAAAGTACATCTATAGTCATAATTAAAAAAAAATCTAATTTAATAAATAGAAAACATATAAAATAGATAAAAAATAATTCTAAAAAATTAGGGTCCTTTCATATCCGCTATTGAGGATCCATTTGCTTCTAGCATGAGAGGGTTGGCCTTCCTATATAATGGGTAGATGTGGCCTTTGGTCCCATTTCTTTAACGTTCCAAAAATGTTAGTCTTCGACATCCAGGAATATATATTCATGCCAACTAGCTTTCTAACCCTACAAACTTAGAGATATATCATTGTGAACCATAATATATACAGAAAATTTGAGAGCTAGTGTTTGGTGTCTTGTTATAGACATGATGCTTATATGTCTTCCGTGGATACTTGTAAACAAGGCATGATTATGTGAAGTATTATGCTTATGTGCTTTCTTTGATCGTGTCGTGTTATGTATATGCTATGTCACATGACAGATCTTTGGCTGAGTAGCAGGTATGACCTGTTTTCCCAACTTTATTTCTAATTTATTAGAGAAAACACATGCCTCATCATATTTGATAGATATAACATCAATCTTCTGTGTAGAAATGCTATATTTTTCTTCTCTAACTCATATAGCTCATTCAGCTTTGCATATTCATGATCTTTTTTGTCAATCATTTTGTGAGCATCATGCAAGCTGAGCTTAAGAATTGACATATCTTCATCCATGTTACTAGTGGAAGGTGTTTCCCGTTTATCTTTCAATATGGATGACAACCTTTCAATTTCCGTAGTGTAAGCTTTAATCGCTTTTTGAGATTGCTTATATTTGTCCAACACTTTCTTGTGTTCATATAACAAGTTCCTAAATGCATCAGAAAGTTCATAAAATGTAAAGTCATCATATAGATGATTGGTTGTTACCTGATCGAATGTTATTAAACAAATATTCGCTGAATTGTTGGGTCTTTTTTCTTTCTCTGATTCACTGGCATCTCTTTCATGCCAGATACTAGTGTTTGCATAGTTTCTTGATGCTGGCTTTCTGCTTGATCTTTCGTAGCGACTTGTCTTCTTGGCCATTGGACAATCTTTCTTGATGTGCCCTGTTTTCTTGCAACCATAGCATATAGTTTCTTCCTCATTGTTTTCTTTGTAATATTTCTTCTTTCAGTTTGATTTCTCAAACCTTAAGAATTTTTTTTGAAGTTCGTTACAAGAAGAGCTTTTTTCTCACCATTTGATTCTTCATCGTTTGTGATTTCGCTTGAACTCTTTTAGAATGCACCTTGAAGGCGATAGACTTTTTTTTGTATAGCTTCTTCCAAGTCATGTAAGTAGATCATGAGTCATCAGTTTGCCCATGAGTGTCTCCAGTGATATTGTGGTGATATCGTTTTCTTCTATGATCGCAGTGGCCTCTGGGTTCTAGTTCTTTGCTAGTCCCCTGAGCACTTTGAAAATCATTTTATGATTTGAGTAATCCTTGCCAAGAGATGATAAATGAATAATAATATCAAGAAAATGAGTGAACATCTGAGTGATTGATTCATTTGGCTTCATCTTGAAAGCCACATGCTTTTGTATCAATCTGCTTATTTTAGATTCCTTCACTTGTGAAGTACCTTCATGAGTTACCTCAAGAAGTTTTCAAATATCATATGATATGACACATGTAGACACTCTGTTGCACTTAGTCTTGTCAATGGCATAGAATAAACATTGATCCCTCTTGCATCAAGACTGGCTTGTGCCTTTTCTTGATCCGTGTATCTATCGTGGCATTTGTCAACAAGATTACCATCAATCGCTATTCTAGGTGGCTTTTTGTCGCCGTCTATCACTATAGACCAAAGATCAAAGTCAAGAGATTTCAAGAAGAAACCCATTCCTATTTTTCCAGTATGTGTAGTTTGTGCCACCAAATAGTGGGGGTTTATTTGTGGACTGCCATTTGCCGTGAATATAGATTTTACGATTGCTATATGTATACTATCTAGAGTGTTATATAAATATAACCTGCTTCAATACCAATTATAGGACAGTTGAGCACCTCTAGAGGGGGGTGAATAGAATGCGTGTGTGTAGTGGAATAAAAATTACCTCTAAAATTTAAGGTCGTACTAAATATGATGTAAGCAGTAATTAATAAATGTGTAATGTAAGGAGATCAGAGAGAGCAAACTCAAACACCAAGGTTTATACTGGTTTTCCTCTAGGAGGACTAGTCCAGTCTCGAGTACTCAGCTCGATATTGAGTCTACTATCTCGTGAAGCACAAGCTTTGAATCCGAAGCACTTACAGCTCCTTACAACATGCGTTTTTTTTATCCGAAGAGCACTATTTCATATTGTAACCCTTTAATTCGAAGGACTTGCCGACTTCAGGAACATGATAAAAACTGATATATTTTTAATCCTTTTCTGCAACTTGACCAAACTTCTAGATCGAACTGAAACTAGCATCGGCTTGACTAGGAGTTGTAAAGCTTTGGTTTGAAAGTGAGAATCTCTTTAAGAACACTTGAATGAATATAGAAAATAATAGATGATTGAGTAAATAAAATGTAGAATTCTCTAATATTTATAATGTTTTTTTACACATAACTCGGGCAGAGTTCGGTAGTTCAACGTTAAAATTTTTGAAAGTTTGAAGCATGTTCTTTAGGATGACCTGATCCCTCAGGAACTAGATCAGGAGGGAACCGAGTTTGGTAAAACTCGGTCCGAGTTCGGTTGCCCTGTATCGAGAAAGGGTTCTTGAAGAATGGGCTTTGGGTTTTTGTTTTTTGGGCTATTTGTTTAAAGGATTGGACTTATAATATGGATTCATCAAGGAATATATTGGGTAGGCTTTTTTATAAGTGGACTTTTTAGCTTAGCCACGTGCCAATCTCGTTCAACCGTACATTTTTTTAGACTCAATTGATTAAAAAATACATAATAATATAGAAAAATGTCTTGATCAGTGACGTAATTATCATTGCAGACTCTGGTTGAATGTAGCAGCATGGTAGTAGTTGTTCAGCAATAGTACCGTACCTGTATATTATTTGCGTATATCAAACCAGAGTTTTTATCGGTTATCAAAATCAGGTGTGACCAGACCAATGGGCCAACATCCTGGACACAATCAGTCCTTACCGCCTTTCGTTGCCTGCTTCCTCGATCGCACATGAGTCCTCCTCCACCAGATCTTGGCTGACACCGCTGCAGGGAGCGACTACTTCGTCTCCCTCCAGATCTGATCGAGCCACCATGTGAAGTCGGTCGACCCCTCCGGACTGCCAAGAACTACCGCGTCTCCCTGACCTCGACCATGCCTTTTTCTTTCGGTCTAGCCTGGCCGACGCAGCCACGAACCAGTAGCCGTTCCTCGATTTCCTCGCGACTGCATCCTCCATCCATCGCTCGAGCGCCTACCTACTCGACCTCGGCCAACCCTCACTGCCTGGCCGGAGCTCCTCTACCGTGGTCGCCGCGTGGACACTGCCGCCACCGCCGTCGCCTCCGATCACCGAGGTGAGACTTCTTGATCTCCTCCTTCATGTGCTTTTTCTTATTGTACTGCTTCTTCTTATCTTCTTCTCGTTAGTGTTTCTTAGGGTTTTGGGGGAAGCTGTTACTGTAATGAGAAATAGAAAGTGAGGAGAGAGAGTATAGATAGTTAGGGTTAAATAGTAGGCTGGGATTGATGGGCCGGACCGGATGGGTTCAAAAAAAAGAACAGGAACAACAACAATCAGGGGCTGGTCCAGCCCACTAGGCCAAGAAATAGAAAAAAGAAATAAGAAAAGAAAAAGAATGGAATGGGCTGGCTTTGATCGGGCTGGGAGCTCGGGCTGAGCCAAGTCATACTGTGGACTGGGCCTGGAGTCTTTGGTTGGGTTGGTTTATTATTACTATTATCATTACTATTAATAATAATAATAATAATAATAATAATAATAATATTATTATTATTATTATTATTATTATTATTATTATTATTATTATTATTAGATTTATATTCCTTAGTAATATTTTTTGATAACAAATATTCTAGTATATTAATGTTTGTTCTAAAATGTTTGTTTTACTATTAGAAATATTTCTTAAATAATCTAGTTAATATTTTCCTTGTTAACATATTAATAATCATTTTTTCTAAAGATGTACAAATATTTGTTATATTAATATACGCTTACTAAATATTATTTTCATACTAAATATTTTACAAAATTTATTAAGATCCTTCACTAATATATTGTTTACTAGTATCTAACCTATATTATTATGCTAGTATTATTTGCGAATATTTTACTAAACTAATTTATTGCTAGTTTTGTAAAAGTTATTTTTTAAGTTTCTATTATAGCTAGTAAATATAGTTGTTAGAATACATGGTTAAATAGCTAGTTTATATAAATGGTTAGCTAATGCCATTGTTTAGAATCTAAAAAATTCTTGTCCTATTCTAGGTGGACATAGAGACATATATTTGATCTTCAAGGATAAAGCAAGTACATTCTATGGCTTTGATTCATTTACTTCATGTGTGACTTGTTCATGTAGGACACGTTGTTTACACGGCTTGATCATGTGCTCCTGGTTATTGTGCTTATCATGTACTCTTATTCTTTTACTTGTATTTGGGAAGGAGAAATGCTACGTTATGTGACCAAAGCCAAACGCTAGTTAGGTATCGAATGATAGCCTAATCACACACCTGTACACATGTGGTTGAGTCGTACCCTCATTCTTGTGTTTTGTCCAGCTGGTCACATATTTAGTACGTATTTCAAATCACTGGTCATGATCTTTTGCTGTATGTTTCATGTTTCAGTAGGTTCTTGCATCTATGGTGTTTCAGGTTAGTCATGTTTTATTACATCTTTACTTGTACATGGGTTGTACTTGTTTCACTGTTATTGTAGTGCCCCGTCCCGCAAAGTCAATCGGAGGAATCGAAACGCCGACGGCGTTCGGCCTTAGCCTTACAACGGCTTGCTCGGAGACATCGCTCAGGTGGGGTAGTTTCGGTGAACTCTCCTCATCTTTGCCTTCACATAATAAATCGTGTTTTCAACTTGCACAAGTTAGGCTTGATAATAAAAGCTACGAATCCACATAGCTAAGGGAATAATCCCGATGGTTTGAATCGAGTTAGAACATGGAAAACGTCCCACGGTCGGCTTAGAGTTGGTGCACGGCGTGCTTTGAAAATGACACTCGGTCCTTCGTTCCGTGGCTTGGGAGAAGGAAAGTTGGTCTGCGGTACAAAAGCTGAGAGTTAGCCTAAGTCATAGGCGTCGCCCGCACAAATGCTTGCTAAAGCATGCACGGTCCTGTCCCGCAAGGCTTGGCATAGCCCTTGCTCGTCCCTTGGGTTAAGTTGTAGGCTTGAGTGAGTTAGGCAAAGTTATGCCGGTCGACCTAAGTTATCCTACGTGCTGTCCCGCTTATTCTGCGGTTGTCAAGATAAATAGTCCCACGACCCCAAGGTCCGTCATATGAAGTATGACTTGGGCGACAGCGTTGAGTCGAACACGAGTCAGTTTAGAGGCACGAGCCACGGTTGGTTCAGTGGAAACTTATCCACGGTCGGTCGATCCATAAAGAAACACGATATGTTCAAGTAAAGCGGGTAGGCTATGCGATAGCCGATCCCCGAGTCCAAAAAGAATGTTAAGTCTAAGCGATGGTTAGTCGCCGAGAAGAAATTATATCGGGACTGCGGTTCAGTCGCCGAGGCAACCCTGGTTTGGGCTCTGCGAATGAAGTATGAAAAAGTGGAAAGAGTAAAGTAAAGAGACTAAGTGATGATGATGAGACCATGCATTACGTTAAGTCTAGAAGTTAGCGTAGGCGCGTGGTCATGGACAACTTGTCGACAAGGGATGGTTTCTTCGAGCGGACACCCTGGGCCATGGGACCGTTTCGGCCTAGGAAGAAACAAGTTATAGCTGAGCTGGGTAATAGGCGATCGGTATGTCGGGGACTTTCATCGGGGCTCGCTACTTGCGTTGAAAGGGTCCCGAGTACCAGGCTACGTCCAAGGCGGCTGGTTAGGCCAATCCCATAACAAACACTTAATAATAATTGTTGTTTTCAACTAATATGGTAAGTTTGGTGTCGGCACGGGCGGCAATCCGTGTGTGTGTGACGGTGGATTGAGTTGAATATGTATGAGTTAAATAGACACAATGTCGGAGCCTAAGATTTGGCTACAGCGAAGGCGACGTGCTTCGGCACGAGATGTGGCGTCGAGTGTTAAGTTGCGAGTTAAGTCAAAAAGGGCCGTAGGGCTAGTTGTATGAAGTTATGTCGAGTTATTGGGCTCGGCCTCGAAATACGAGGCACGGCCGCGTTGTCACAACACAAGTATAGGCGAGACTAAGCAAGGAGGCACTGCCTCGGATATATTGAAGCACGGATCGAGTTATGGCACGACCGAGTCGTTACGTCCCAGAGTTTGGCACGAAAGATAAGTATAAGTCGGTGCGTCGACAATGCAAGCACGAGAAAGGTCTAGAGGCAAGGAAATGGAGTCCTTCGTGTAGTTGCGTCTCTGATTATGGCCGTAAGGCAAACACGACCTGATAGGTTAACGTTGTTGGCACGAGAAGTGGTCTAGCGACAAAGTATGAGTTAACGTTGACATTGCAAGCACGGGATGGTTCCGATACACAAGTTGTGCTAAGGCGCCGGTCCTAAAACTGATCCTAAGGCAAGACTAGAAAGACAATCGAAAAGGGATTTAAGCTGCACAAAGTAAATGAACGTGTAGGTTTTGTATGGGTGGGCGAGGAGCTCACTCCACCAGTACAGTGGTACTGACACCCACACAGTGTTTCATGTGCAGGCACAGGTAGAAGCTCGTGGCGCGGAGCTCGCTTGGATGCGTTGAGGTACGGAGTTCCTTGGCGATTCGAAGCTTGCGGCCGCGGTGATTGAAGACTTATACAGGACATAATGTATGGACATCGCCTTCCGAAGCTTCCGCTGGATTCAAGTATTGTATCGAGAGATGAGAGAGAGCAGAATGACTTGTAACATGAGAGAAAAGTGAGCCTGAGAGACTTGTAATTTGGCCTTGCGCCCACAATTGTAATCTTGTGTTCATATCAATAAAAAGAGTTTCTTTTGAAAAGACTTGTGTTCATGTGTTCTTCTTTAATTCTGCTGCTATAAATCAATGTCTCTGCACGGGACTTCTGTGCGACGACCCCGTCGCAGCCGCTGCAAATCGGCCGTTATGGAACTCGCCTTGCACGAGCGCAATCTAGGCTCGTGCGGCATCACGCCTTAGCGAGGACGATCGCTCCTACGGGAGCGGGGCGTGACATAGTGGTATCAGAGCACGGCTTTACGTCCTTGGACCGTCGATTGAATTCTTTAACTTCGATGATTCCGCAAAACTCTGTTGCTTCCGCAAGTTGTTATCGTTGGTGCGCTCTCTCTCGATTGTCCCTCGGCATGTCCATACAATAAGTCTAAATATTTTCGAAAGCTCGTACAAGCGTTCAATCTAACGCATCGGTAGGCCGTTGCCAAATACGTCGATAGGGCCTTTGTGCCGAACGTTGCAAACTTGACTCGATAGGAAATATGTGCTAATGTTAGCAAAGTCGCACGTATGCCCGAATAGTACTACGTCGACAATAGCAAGTCGCGTGCGTGCCTAATTAGTCCAACGTCGACCCTAGCAATTGAGCGTGCAAACTCGGGATATAGTCCGCACGGGATGGCTATGCACACGGCCTTTTGGCTAAGTTGTGTTTCGCGTCGCGCACCTCGACCCTTGGTGCAAACGGGTTGCGAGCGATATCAAGTATCGCTCGGTCGGGAACGGAGATATACTTAGAGTGTCTATCGATAGGAACGCTATCGGATTAATACTTAGGCGTACGCGAATGATTGACTTGGATTTTGAGGACTCGTGTGAACGACTCAGTACGTCGAGACGACGTAAGCGAGTACGCTAGAGATTCGTCGAACGAATCTGAAGGATATCTTAGTGCATGGCACGAACGTGATTGAGGATTAGACCGTATGGCTTGAACCCGAGTGGTGTATGTGATAGGTTCGAAGAAGAATAAGAATGAGTGTCAACGACTAGTCGAGTGGCTCGAAACCTGAGTGGTGTATGGACGTTATAGAAATTGTTCGAGCGAGACTAAAGGAATTACGGATAGAACAAGTATGTCGGCGAAGCGATGCGGTCGCGCAAAGCTTTAGAACGTGTCACGCTTAGTTGATCGTGACTTCGTGTGTCCCGAACGAGATATCGTTCGGACAACTTGTGAATGGGTAACGCGTGTTAGAAATGATTCGGAACGATGGATGAAAATAAATGGTCTTGATCGAGGAAACTTAGAGGAACGTGCGTGCGATGTCGAATTAATGCAAATGAAATGTGACTTGAGTTTTGAATAACGATCTTGAAACGAGCTTTGAGGAAAAGCGACTGAACTTGATCTAGAGTATCGGGAGAAATGGTGGAATATCCGACTCGGACAACGGCATCGTCGCATGACTCGAAATTGGTTGCAAAGGAAGATCGTCAGGTTACGCATATCGTCGATGGTATTGAGGCGTATCAAAGATCGATATGCGATAACTCGGGGGTACTCTGACTCGGCGAATGACGATCGTGCAAATGTCATTGTTCCGTTGGATGCTATACTCGGGGTATTAAAACGTGTCAAGGAAAATATAGACGTGACTCGAGGATTTCTGGTTGAATGAATGACGGTCGGACTGTCGAATTGAAATCTTGACTTGGATGAAATGAAATGCTTGGATTTACTTCGACGATAACCCCAACGTCGACATTCTTGTCTTATGCGAGCGTAACTCCAGCCTCGCACATGCGTCGCGCCGATTAGGGCGATCACTCCGCGTGAGCGCTGGTATGGTGATTCATCCAGCGGGGGTGATCAAACTTGCACGGCGTGGCAATACGATTGCTTCGACTTGTGGTTTGACGCGAAGATGACTTGAGAATGATTCGGTGTGCTTGAATGATGAAGTTTGAGGATTGAGTAGGTCCAATCCGCGTATCGAGAATGAATCAGTCTAGACGTAAGCAAGAGTTACGCCCCGATGAGAATGATTATTCCGCGAGAGCGTTGCATGGTGATTCATGAACCACCGTGGATAATCGGACTCGCGTGAGATTGGGGCGCAACGTATTGTCAAGCTAGATGAACTCGTGATCGAATACATGAATTGGAAAGAATGGATATGTGAAGTATGTGATCAGAATGAATTCGGATATACGCGGCGAATGCCTTGACGAGAATAGGTGATCGTGCTCGATGTTTAGAAATCTGAGTGACGCGAGCTTGGGTAGAAAATCCCGTACTATCGACTTTGGTTTGACCCTAGGATTGGGGTCAGTGTTGGCATTATTGTTGGGGAACTATGATTCCAATCCTGACATTGACTTAGCCTCGAAAAGATGGCCTAGCGGTTAGGCGAGACGCCCCTGTTTCATGTGTTAGCAATCAAAAGATTGATCTTGAGGATTGGAATGCATGGAAATCACGAATATAGGAAACCCTGCTCACGAGGCTCGGCTGACATGTATATATTTCAGGGACGCCTGGGTATGTGCACGATGCGACTCGAGTGAGAATGACAAATTTTCTATCATGCGGCTTGGCTGAATGCATGTATTTTAGGGACGCTTGGAATGCGTGCACGATCCAGCCAAGTGATGCGGCGAGTTCAAGCAAGGCTTGAAATGTGGGAGTGTGTCGAGATCTTGAAATCGTGTTGAAGTAAAGATTGATAATAGTGCGAGCGTGGCTCGGAATCGAAGGAACGCGTAGGCGAAATGTGTACGATTAAGTCTTGGCCATAGAAATGGTAGGATGACTTGCCCTCAGGAAAGTCTCGAGGACGAGACTTGTTCTGAGTGGTGTATGTTGTAGTGCCCCGTCCCGCAAAGTCAATCGGAGGAATCGAAACGCCGACGGCGTTCGGCCTTAGCCTTACAACGGCTTGCTCGGAGACATCGCTCAGGTGGGGTAGTTTCGGTGAACTCTCCTCATCTTTGCCTTCACATAATAAATCGTGTTTTCAACTTGCACAAGTTAGGCTTGATAATAAAAGCTACGAATCCACATAGCTAAGGGAATAATCCCGATGGTTTGAATCGAGTTAGAACATGGAAAACGTCCCACGGTCGGCTTAGAGTTGGTGCACGGCGTGCTTTGAAAATGACACTCGGTCCTTCGTTCCGTGGCTTGGGAGAAGGAAAGTTGGTCTGCGGTACAAAAGCTGAGAGTTAGCCTAAGTCATAGGCGTCGCCCGCACAAATGCTTGCTAAAGCATGCACGGTCCTGTCCCGCAAGGCTTGGCATAGCCCTTGCTCGTCCCTTGGGTTAAGTTGTAGGCTTGAGTGAGTTAGGCAAAGTTATGCCGGTCGACCTAAGTTATCCTACGTGCTGTCCCGCTTATTCTGCGGTTGTCAAGATAAATAGTCCCACGACCCCAAGGTCCGTCATATGAAGTATGACTTGGGCGACAGCGTTGAGTCGAACACGAGTCGGTTTAGAGGCACGAGCCACGGTTGGTTCAGTGGAAACTTATCCACGGTCGGTCGATCCATAAAGAAACACGATATGTTCAAGTAAAGCGGGTAGGCTATGCGATAGCCGATCCCCGAGTCCAAAAAGAATGTTAAGTCTAAGCGATGGTTAGTCGCCGAGAAGAAATTATATCGGGACTGCGGTTCAGTCGCCGAGGCAACCCTGGTTTGGGCTCTGCGAATGAAGTATGAAAAAGTGGAAAGAGTAAAGTAAAGAGACTAAGTGATGATGATGAGACCATGCATTACGTTAAGTCTAGAAGTTAGCGTAGGCGCGTGGTCATGGACAACTTGTCGACAAGGGATGGTTTCTTCGAGCGGACACCCTGGGCCATGGGACCGTTTCGGCCTAGGAAGAAACAAGTTATAGCTGAGCTGGGTAATAGGCGATCGGTATGTCGGGGACTTTCATCGGGGCTCGCTACTTGCGTTGAAAGGGTCCCGAGTACCAGGCTACGTCCAAGGCGGCTGGTTAGGCCAATCCCATAACAAACACTTAATAATAATTGTTGTTTTCAACTAATATGGTAAGTTTGGTGTCGGCACGGGCGGCAATCCGTGTGTGTGTGACGGTGGATTGAGTTGAATATGTATGAGTTAAATAGACACAATGTCGGAGCCTAAGATTTGGCTACAGCGAAGGCGACGTGCTTCGGCACGAGATGTGGCGTCGAGTGTTAAGTTGCGAGTTAAGTCAAAAAGGGCCGTAGGGCTAGTTGTATGAAGTTATGTCGAGTTATTGGGCTCGGCCTCGAAATACGAGGCACGGCCGCGTTGTCACAACACAAGTATAGGCGAGACTAAGCAAGGAGGCACTGCCTCGGATATATTGAAGCACGGATCGAGTTATGGCACGACCGAGTCGTTACGTCCCAGAGTTTGGCACGAAAGATAAGTATAAGTCGGTGCGTCGACAATGCAAGCACGAGAAAGGTCTAGAGGCAAGGAAATGGAGTCCTTCGTGTAGTTGCGTCTCTGATTATGGCCGTAAGGCAAACACGACCTGATAGGTTAACGTTGTTGGCACGAGAAGTGGTCTAGCGACAAAGTATGAGTTAACGTTGACATTGCAAGCACGGGATGGTTCCGATACACAAGTTGTGCTAAGGCGCCGGTCCTAAAACTGATCCTAAGGCAAGACTAGAAAGACAATCGAAAAGGGATTTAAGCTGCACAAAGTAAATGAACGTGTAGGTTTTGTATGGGTGGGCGAGGAGCTCACTCCACCAGTACAGTGGTACTGACACCCACACAGTGTTTCATGTGCAGGCACAGGTAGAAGCTCGTGGCGCGGAGCTCGCTTGGATGCGTTGAGGTACGGAGTTCCTTGGCGATTCGAAGCTTGCGGCCGCGGTGATTGAAGACTTATACAGGACATAATGTATGGACATCGCCTTCCGAAGCTTCCGCTGGATTCAAGTATTGTATCGAGAGATGAGAGAGAGCAGAATGACTTGTAACATGAGAGAAAAGTGAGCCTGAGAGACTTGTAATTTGGCCTTGCGCCCACAATTGTAATCTTGTGTTCATATCAATAAAAAGAGTTTCTTTTGAAAAGACTTGTGTTCATGTGTTCTTCTTTAATTCTGCTGCTATAAATCAATGTCTCTGCACGGGACTTCTGTGCGACGACCCCGTCGCAGCCGCTGCAAATCGGCCGTTATGGAACTCGCCTTGCACGAGCGCAATCTAGGCTCGTGCGGCATCACGCCTTAGCGAGGACGATCGCTCCTACGGGAGCGGGGCGTGACAGTTATGGATTGTACTTTGATCATTTTCTGACTGAACCTTTGACATATTAGACCAGGATAAGAAGACGATGGCACTGGATTGGACTACGAATTTTAGGACCTCTGGAAGATTTTATAAGATTATAATAGAATGTTTCATTATATTAGAATTTTTATGGATAGGTGTATCAGAAGTTATCTTTGGAGGATATATTTTACCGGATTTGTCTCTAGATGCTTTTGTAAAGTTGTAGAAAAAGGACATAATGAAATGTGTGATGTCGTGGTGATCTTTTTTGGGGACGTGTTAGTAGTTGTTATCAGATTGATTGATCATGTTATTTGGAGTTTTTCTGAGGTTTAAATGCAGCTTACTATGTTATGTCAACAACATAGGCTGGACGTATCCGACTCGTATCCAGTTATCTGGGAGCGGGTCATGAAAGTCACACTCATAACTGGACGAAGAGGACTATATTCTGGAACATGCCATAGTGGAGCACCAATTTGATCAGACATAACATTGATGCCATGCATATTGAGAATAATGTGTTTAACAACATAATTAATATTGCGATATGGACGTAAAGAAAAAGGCAAAAGACAATCCCAAGCCCAAGTTGGACTTAAAAGATATATTCAGACACCCTGTGTTGTATTTGATAAAAGAAGGCAATGAGTAGTATAAGCATCCTAAGATAATTTTCTCACAAAGACAATGAGGATAAAGGGAGACTTTGTAGGTGGATTCATGGCCTAAAATTTTCAGATGAGTACGTGTCGAATTTGAGAAGATGTGTCGATCCATAGAAAAACATACTGACGGGTATAAAGAGCCACGACTGTCAAGTATTTATGGATAGGTTAATTTTGATTGTATTTCAAAAATTCTACTGAAGGTCATTAGGGATCCATTGCCAGAGCTTAGCATATTTTTCAAAAATCTTTGTCCTACTAAGTTGCTCGTCAATTGTCTAGAAAAGCAAGAGAATGACATTGTGGTAACACTGTGTAAGGTTAAGAGGGAGTTAATTTCCTCATGGATTCTTCGACTCTATGGAACATTTGCCAATTCATCTTTCCTATGAGGCACGTGTTGGTGGGCCCATCGGTTATTGGTGGATGTATCCATTCAAACGACATGTGAACCACCTAAAGAGAAAGGTGACAAACAAGGCTAGGGTCGAGGGTTCTATTTTTGAAACCTATATTTTTGAGATGATTATAAACTTTTGCTTGATGTATTTCATGTCTTATGTTGCTACTAATAGAATGCGAGCTTGAAGAAACGACGATAGATGTCGAAAATCTAATGATGAAATACTGAAAGTCTTCAATGCTTTCGGAAAGCTTTCGAAAAAAATGAAGAAGAAATATCTGAATCAAGATGAACTAAGGGTTGCTCAGTTGTATATACTACTCAATTACGATGAGGATGAAGTACAAAAACTAGATGGGTAAGTAATTAATACGTTCACATTCACGTCATCTCAATATAATAGTATACATTAGTATAATTATACTAATTGCCCAATGCTTTGTAGTTTTTCAGCACATTTAATTAATGATGAAGTGAGTTCAAGTAAACCATACATAACATATGAAGAAGTAGAACAAGAAATGAGACGTTGGTTGAGTGCATATGTTAGGAGCTCGATAATTACATTTTGTATATACATTTGCACAATAAATAACGGAACATTAAACTTAATTTCGTATCTTGTGGTACTTAGGTTGATCATTCAGACGCAACACTCAAGAATGGATTTATTAAAACTCTAGCCAAGGGACCAATTTATGCCGTCAAAATTTGGCCAAGCTATTGTGTGAATGGGCTTAGGTTCAAGTCAACAAATGCCCCGATCATATAGAGCTTTCTGGATTTTGATTCCACGAAAAACAGTTGCTTGTGTATCAAATCTTCGAACTACAAAGATGTCGATCAGGTAATAATTTTTATGGTGTTGGGAGATTGTAGAGTTGACATATAATTATGGCATAGAGTCTGCTAAGATCATGTTATTCAAGTATGATTGGTTCGATCTGATCCAAGATCAAGTTTAGAAAATTGACAAGCATGGTCTTGTGGATGTTAACTATCAGCATCGATATCATGGATACGAACCATTTTTCGAGCAAGTCATATTCAGGTCATTTACTTCACAACTTATCCTAGACGAAGAATAACAAGGTCGGATTGGTGGGCAGTATGCAAGACAAAATCTAGAAATACCTTCAACGTTGACGAAATAGCTTATCAAGACGACAAACTATCTCTTGTAACAAATACAGTTGATGTGGAATCAATCGAAGTTACACATTACACGTCTAATCATATAGAAAAGGTAGAAGTATCCGAAGAGGAAGACAAAGTAGATGAAAGTGAAGATGAGGAGGAAGAGGAAAATGAGAACGAAGAAGAAGAATAAGATGAATTTTCAAAAGATGATTGAAAAGAAAATGAAATCCATTTAGACTTGTGACATGTATTATATTTTGATTGTAGAATGTACTATCCATTTAGAGTTGTGTACTAGTTATTTACTATGTATCATCGTTAAGACTGTGAGGTGTATTATATTTTTCTTGTTCATTTCATTTATGTATTCATGTTATACACACACACACACATATATATATAAAGATTATTGAAAATAAAAGCAAATATACTTTTACCTTGAAGTGGACATACCAGAATGCCTTCCTATCTTTAGGAGCACATGAGTAGTTGATCCAACATCTAACTACTTTCTTGTCGCCAATCCTCATATAATACGTACGAAGGTCATCTTCACCAACAGTGAGAAGTTCTCATCAAAGTCAATGCCTTCTCTCTGTCCAAATCCCTTCACAACCAATCGCACCTTATGATCATTTGAAGCTCTCCGGGAGATTCTAAATGGATTTCCGGCGGTTGGTTCCAGCGCTCAGGCAGGCTCCGGCCGGCCGTTTAGATGGCTGCTTCATCCGACGAAGGTGCAGGTAAGTCCCCAAAGGTCCTCCTCTCACTCTGGTGGGATGTTACGGGGTTGTGGTGATAGATTTTGAACTTTTCGTTAAAGAAGTTTGGGCTCTGGAACGTCTTGGTCAGGCAGAGACCTCTCACTGTAGCAGAGATCTCTGGCAGGTATTGGGTTTTGGCCTTTTTACTTTGGAACTTTAGTCCCACATCGGCTAGGCCAAAGGAGTTGTATCTTTATATATTAGCTGTGCTCTTTTAGAAATTCACATGGGGTGTGGAGGTGCACATGGGTGTGCCATGTGGGATTATAATTCTAATAGAAAAAAGGCTACATCAACAATTAAAAGCATTCATGCGTTTTGCTATTGGAAAATTTATTTCCATTGGAGCTAAGCCTCGTAGGGGATTAGCGACTCGAACTCGGACACGGACTCGGACTCATGGGCTCATGAGACGTAATGTGACATTTTGTTGGCGCACTTTGCACTTAACACGTCAGCATCGTCGCTAGACACATAGTGCGCTTAAGTTGACCGAGCCACTTGTGTAGTCGGTTGAGCTGCCAGGTTGCACGGCCCAGGTTACGCGCCCAGTGGCACGGCCAGGTGCGTACCCAGTGGCACGGCCAGGTGCCCGCCCAGTTGCAGGGCCAGGTGTGCATCCAGTTGCACGGGTGGCACAGGATGCACAGGGCGCACAGGTGGCACAAGTGGCTCAGTGCACATTCTGCGCACGGTGTGCAAGGCATGCGGGGTGCACGAGGTGCGCAACTTGCATCAGATCGTGCCTGTGCATGATCTGTGCGATTACTGCACGTTCGGAGTGGTTTTTACCACGTGCCGAACGTTCTGCTAACCGGGCAGTTGTAACTCGGGCCTATAAAAGGTCTCTTTTCTCTCACAGGGAAGGAATAGAGGCTAATATAGAAAGTTGCGAGAGTTTACAAGTGTTTCTTAACACAAGTAAATAGAAGCGTTGAGAGAGAAGAGAAGCGTTGCTTTTGTACGGGAGTCCGTGTACCATCCGAGGAGTCAGAAGAGCAGGAGTGTTCCAAAGTTCTCCGACGAACTTGCTGGTTCCTGGAAGCTATTCGTGTGGGACGAATATAGCTTTGAGCAACGGTGATTATTCACCCCTGCAGGTGTTGTTCCATCTATTGCCTGTCATCTTCGCTACTGCTAGCTATTCGGATTAGTACCTTCTTTTTTATAAGTACTTCATTCGGTTGCTATTGTTTACAAAATCCTTTTGGATTTTTATAAATTAATTGCTGCTGTAACAAAATCTTTTTTAAGAGCTTCGTTTACCAGAATCCACCAAGGATCTCTGTTACGTGCCTTCTTTGAAGTGTTGCATTAGAATGTTATTTTTATAATTGTTTTATTTTTTCAATTTTCTATCAAAAATTGTGCCCCGGCAATAACAATCTCAAAGCTATATTGCTACGATGGAAAACTTTCATGCTTCGCTAATCAATCCTAACTTCTCTAAGTTAGAACAATTTGATGGTAAGCACTATCAAATCTGGAAAAGAATGGTTTTCCTTAATCTTCAGTTCTCTTATGTTGATCACGTGCTGATTGAGGCGGAACCTACTGTTCCAGAAACTGGATCTGCAGCCGCAATCGCTACGGCTGCTAAGAACCAGAACAAGTGGAGAAGGGACAATAGCATTTGCAGGCTTATGATCCTAAATGCTATGGAAGACTCCCTTGTCGAACCTTATTCAAAGAAGACTGTTGCCAGAGAGATTTGGGAGTCTCTGGAGAAACTTAATGACGAAGATAAGAACCGAAGCAAGATATTTCTTGTTGAGAAATATCACAAGTGGTTCTTTGAAGACGAAAAGCCAATGTTGTCGCAGGTGAAGGAGTTTCTGAAGCTGCAACATAAGTTGGAGGATGAGGCAATGTCCCTTATCGACAAGTTTGTGGTTGGTGGGATCATCTCTAAGCTCCCTGCTGGGTGGAGCAAGTTCTATACAAATATGCATAGGAAGAAGTTGGAGATTTCTCTCGAAGATCTCCTACAGGAAGTGTATGTTGAGGACCAGATGCGGGCTCAACTGAAAGTGGACGCACTGTCCAAGCAATTGGCTAACACCAATATGGTTTATACCAGGGAACTAAGGGGAAAGCAGGCGGCTTTCCACAGCAAGAAGAAGGACCCTGACAATATGAAAGTCAAGGGGACTTCCTTCAAGCAAAAGAAGCTAAAGTCCTATTTGGCTTGCTTCAAGTGTGGCAAGAAGGGCCACTTTAAAAGTGAATGCAAATCCAAGGCCAAGCAATCAATGCAAGGTGAGGCCAGTAAGGTCTCAATGATCACTGATGTTGTTGCTATGATTGCACAAGTCACTAAGATTGGGGCTAATTCTGACTAGTGGGTAGACACTGGCGCCACTTGCCATGTCTGTTCCAGCAAGGAGTGGTTCACTACCTACACACCTACTTCTGAAGTAGTTGTTGTGGCGAACTAGGCACAAGCTGAAGTTCTCAGGGTCGGAACGGTGGTGTTGAAGCTGACTTCTGGCAAGACTCTGATGCTTCAAGACGTAAAGTATGTACCTACTATTGACAAGAATCTGATCTCGAGAGGCCTATTCTGCAATACAGGCCTCGGGATGGACATCAATGCTGGCCAGATGGTGATGTCTATTAAGGAAACATATTTCGAAAAAGCTTTTTATATCGAAGGAATGTTCAAAATTTAGCTTGTAAATCAGTCCTATGTAATTAATACAATCACTCCTTCTGCTTATACTCTTGAGTTGTAGCATAATAGGCTAGGACATGTTCATTGTAAACGAATAAATAAAATGTCTAGTCTAGGACTTATCTCCAAGTGTGTGGGTAAGGTAGAGAAATGTGAAGTTTGTGCTCAAACGAAGATCACAAGGAAACCCTTTCCTCGGGTTTATCGAAGTACAGATCTTCTGGAGTTGGTACACTTCGATATCTGTGACTTCAAACAATTCTCTACAAAGGCCGGGATGAAGTATTTTATAACCTTTATCGATGACTTCTCAAAGTATGCGTTCGTCTACTTGCTAAAGGCTAAAGACAAAGAATTCGAGAAGTTCAAGGAGTTCAGAGCTGAAGCTGAGCGGCAGACTAGACAACAACTCAAAAGAATAAGAAGTGATCGAGGTGGAAAGTACAGGTCTCATGAATTCACATCTTTCTGTAAAGAACATGGAATTGTCAATAAGACTACGGCTCCGTACTCTCCTCAATCAAAAGGAGTAGCAAAGAGGAAGAACAGAAGATTAACAGAAATGATTAACTCAATACTATTGACTGCGGGTCTTCTAAAGTGCTACTGGGGAGAAGCTGCATTGACGGCCACTTTTATTCTAAATAGAGTGCCTCATGCAACTTCAGACATTACTCCTCATGAACTCTGGTTCAAGGTCAGACCTAACTTGAATGTCATTCGAGTGTGGGGATGTCTGTCATATGTCAAGCTTTCAGATCTGAAGATTCAGAAGCTTGGGACAAGGACTACAAAGACGATCTTCTTAAGGTTTGCCGAGAAGAGTGATGCTCGGAGATTTTTTGACATTGAGTCAAATCATATCATTGAATCTCGTGATGCAGAATATTTTGAAGATAAATTTGCAAGGCACAAGAATATTATTCTTGCGGATATACCGGAGAACAATACGGCTGTGCAAGAAACAGAAGTTTTTAATGAAGTTGTCCAAGAAGATGTTGTTGTTGAAACAATGGTTGAACCAGAACTCGCTGAGCCGTCAGCGAAGCGTGTGAGGAGGCCGAAGGACTTCGAAAATGACTTTATCACCTATCATGTGGAAGCAGATCCGCTTACCTATGATGAGGTGATGAAGACTAGAGACACGGTTTTCTGGAAGGAGGCGATTGACAATGAAATTGATTCCATCACCTCAAATAACACTTGGGTGTTGGTTGATCTTCCTGAAGGAGCAAAATCCATCGAATGCAAATGGATCTTCAAGAAGAAGATGAAAGCAGACGGAACTATTGACAAGTTCAAGGCTCGGTTGGTAGCCAAGGGATTTTCTCAGAAGTAGGGGATTGACTACTTTGACACGTATGCTCCAGTAGCCCGGATGACCACCATCAGAATGTTGATTTCTCTCACAATAATATATAAGATGGTGATACGTCAGATGGATGTGAAAACATCTTTCCTAAATGGCGAGCTGACCGAAAAGATTTACATACAATAGCCAGAGGGATTTGTCGTCAAGGGTCTTGAAGAAAAAGTCTACAAGTTGGTAAAATCCTTGTACGGTCTTAAACAGGCTCCCAAGATGTGGCATGAGAAATTTGATGAGGTTATAAGGTCAAATGGCTACATGGTCAGCGAGACGGACAAGTGTGTTTACACGAAGTTCGCTGATAGAAGAGGTGTGATCGTTTGTCTGTACGAGAACGATAGGCTGATTCTAGATACGGATATGGGCTGTGTCACAGAGACAAAGAAGTTCATCTCGAGCAAGTTCAGTATGAAGGACTTTGAGGAAGCTGATGTGATCTTAGGAATCAAGATCATCCGGACAGACACTGGACTAGTGCTGTCACAGTCTCATTATGTTGAGAAGATGATCACTCCTTACGGGTATCAGGATCTTCCAGGGATCGATACGCTGTATAGGTCTGATCTGAAGCTGAAGCCTAATCCAGGGGAAAGCGTCAGATAGCTGGAGTATGTAAGCGTAATCGGGAGTTTGATGTATGCTACTACTGCCACAAGGCCTGACATAGCTTTTGTCGTGGGAATGCTGAGTCGTTTCACGAGCAACCCAGGCATTGAATACTGGAAAGCTGTGAAACGGGTTATGAGATATCTCTAGAAGACTCAAACATATGCACTACACTACAACGGAGATCCACCGGTAGTGGAAGGCTTCAGTGATGCCAGCTGGTGCTTAGAAGTGGAGAGCGAGAGGTCCACAGGTGGATACATTTTCACAATGGATGGAGCTGCTATATCGTGGAAATCGAAGAAGCAGACTACGCTCTCGCGATCATGTATGGAATCTGAGTTCTTTGTACTTGATACGGCAACGGAGGAAGCAGAATGGCTTCGAGAGCTCATGTATGATCTTTCAGTGGTTGGGGCACAAATACCGACGATACCGATATATTATGACAACCAGGCGACTGCGACGGTGGCATCAAATGACCTCTTCAACGGAAAGAAGAGGACTGTGTGGTTGAAGCACATGACAGTATACGATCTCATCAAGAGGGGTGTTATTATTGTGATTGATGTTCGGAGTCAAGAGAACCTGGCGGACCCATTCACTAAGGGCCTCAAGCGCCAGCTGATCGATGATACAGCTTGTAAAATGGACTTGAAGACATTCTGATATTGTATTATTGCAATCCTACCATAAAATTTTATGCGATTAGTTCAAAGAAAAATCTACTAGGTATCTAGCTTTTGGTTCAAGGGAGGACCATTAATCGGAAGAATATCAGAAACGGCAGGTACATGTCCTATTTGACATGGAAAGGTTACGGACCTACAACCACTGTTGTCTATTGTTGTTTTCTGCGGAAAACGGATCCTGTGGAAAGGTTGGCTTAAATACCATAATGAGTTCTCGGACAGAGTGAATGCCTGGTATGCTTTACAGGAAGCACGGTAGTATAGTACTACAAGGAGTGAAACTTCATGCTACAGTGGGGTGAATCCACTATGAGGTTCCCGAAAGGGGTAATGCCTTGGCTATGCGAGCCAAGTCACAGCGGCATAGCACCGCAAATAGAAAAGTAGCCTAATGTTGTATATTGAAATGAAAGAGGGTGTAGTCAACACTACAAAGAGGAATGGTTCCTCATGTTACAGTGGCACGACACCACATAAGGTACCAGGATAGGGGTAAAGCCTCGGTCTTGCAAGCTATGTCGTTGCGGCGTAACACCGCAAGGGAGCCTAAGGTTTCATGCTGGGTAGTATGGCACTACAAAGAGGCAGTGACCTCATGCTACAGTAGTACGACACTACGATGAGGTTCCCGATACGGGATAAGGCCTCGACTTTAGGCCATGTCATAGGGACGTAGCACCGCAAGGAAGCGCAAAGCGCTTCATACCATGTCTCTTTAACAAAGAACTCACCTATAGTGTATGAAAAGTGATATCAGGCCGTCTCTTGAGGGTAAACTTGTAGACGCCCAAAATTATACACTGAAGCCAGGTTGGCACAGGACCTTTAATGTGTAGCCAGAAGCACATGTAACTACCTTACGTGAGTGGAAAAAATTTCAGTTATGGTGTAGAATTCAAGGCTTAGTCCATTCTTGTATTATAGTCTGTTGTTTGACCCATGCGGAAAGATTCAAGTCGTCAGCGACATCTCTCCTAATGTATGATGGATAGTTACTGTGGGGAACAATTATACCCATATATAGAGATATATGGGAGATTATTGGGTTTTGGCCTTTTTATTTTGGAACTTTAGTCCCACATCGGCTAGGCCAATGGAGTTGGATCTCTATATATTAGCTATGCTCTTTTAGAGATGCACATGTGGTGTAGAGGTGCACATTGGTGTGCCATATGGGGTTATTTTTCTAATGGGAAAAAGGCTAAATCAATAATTGAAAGCGTTCATGCTTTTTGCTCTTGGAAAATTTATTTTCATTGGAGCTAAGCCCCGTAGGGGTTTAGCGACTCGGACTCGGACTCGGACACAAACTCGAACTCATGGGCTCATGAGGCGTCATGTGGCATTTTGTTGGCGCACTTTGCACTTAGCACGTCAGCATCGTCGCTAGGCGCATAGTGCGTTTAAGTTGCGCTCGTTACGCGAGCCACTTACGCAGCCGGTTAAGCTGCCAGGTTGCGCGGCCCAGGTTGCACGCCCATTGGCGCGGCCAGGTGCGCGCCGAGTGGCGCGGCCAGGTGTGCGCTTAGAGGCGCGATCAGGTGTGCGCCCAGTTGCGCGGCCAGGTGTGCGCCCAGTTGCACAGGTGGCGCAGGGTGCGCAGGTGGCGTAGGGTGCGCAGGGCGCGCAGGTGGCACAAATGTCTCAATGCATGTTCTGCACGCGATGTGCAAGGTGCACGGGGTGCACGTGGTGTGCAACTTGCATCAGATCGTGCCTGTGCATGATCTGAGCGGTTACTACACGTTCGAAGTAGTTATTACCACGTCCCGAACGTTCTGCTAACCCAACAGTTGCAACTCGGGCCTATAAAAGGTCTTTTCTCTCTCACAGGGAAGGAATAGAGGCTAATACAGAAACTTGTGAGAGTTTACAAGTGTTTCTTAACACAAGTAAACAGAAGCGTTGAGAGAGAAGAGAAGCGTTGCACCAGCGTTACTTTTGCATGGGAGTCTGTGTACCATCCGAGGAGTCATAAGAGCAGGAGTGTTCCAAAGTTCTCCGACGAACTTGCTGGTTCCTGGAAGCTATTCGTGTGGGGCGAATATAGCTTTGAGCAACGGTGATCATTCATCCCAGCAGGAGTTGTTCCATCTATCGTATGTCATCTTCGCTACTGCTAGCAATTCGGATTAGTATCTTTTTCTTAGAAGTACTTCATTCGGTTGCTGTTGTTTACAAAATCTTTTTGGATTTTCGTAAATCAATTGCTGCTGTAACGAAATCTTTTTTAAGATCTTCGTTTACCAGAATCCATCAAGGATCTCTGTTACGCGCCTTCTTTGAAGTGTTGCGTTGGAACGTTGTTTTTACAATTGTTTCATTTTCTCAGTTTTCTATCGAGAATTGTGCCCCGGCAATAACAACAGGTACGTCCTTCCTTCGTGTTTTGTGTTTTTGTATTAGTAGGGTTGGTTTCTCTTGGTTTGTAGGTACTCCGGCCATCTTCCTCGGGAGAGTAGAGGCCCTCCGGCCACTCTCATTGGCAGTCTAGCTTCATGGACGGGGACCCCCCGTCCTCGGGTGGTGCTCAACGAAAGAACCTCGGATCCGACGAGCCTTTGGGTAGAGGCCTCCCTCCCTCTCCCAATGCTGTGGCTGCAGTAACCGCCGCTCCACCTCGAGTGTCCCCGACGGCTGTGTGGTCTGATGACCAGCTCGCTCTTATGGGAGTAGCTCCCATGCTCTCATCGTCCCCGGCTCATGCGGAGTCTCCTCGGCCGTTGACCAGTCCTCTCTGAGGCCCGGACGTCAACCCTTCAGGCTCCAGTCGGCGTCTTTCTGGCAGCAGAAGGGTCTACGGCGAACTAGCTCCTGGCCGGCTCTCTCTAGCATGCCTGCTCCGACGTACGGCTCATCGGCGGAGCCATGCTGTATCGAGTCCTGCGCTGTGACAGTGACAGGTGGACAGCCCCCTGCTGTCTACTCGGGTGATGGGCACGTGGCCTTAGCCCCCAACGGTCTTCCCTCAGAGATGTTAGCCCAACAGTCGGATGTGCTGCCAGATAGATTAGTTACTAGTGGATAACCCGTGCCATAATGGCACGGACATGAACCCGACCTTCTCGACGTAGGCGTGCAGGCACCGAGCCTGTGCCAGGGAGTTCCGGACGGAGACGCGGCCTCCGAACCTGGCCTTCTCGACGTATGCGTGCAGGCACCGGGCCAGCGCTAGGGACCCGAGCCCGACGGAGGCGGATACGGCAAAGACCACGGTGGCGGCGTTCGGGGCGGCATGGGGCCTCATGGAGGCGAAGACGCACAGGGCCGTCGCGGGACGTCCGAGGGCGGCGAGGCCCGAGACGGCGGCGGTCCAGGAGACGGCGTCCCTGTGCGGCATTCCGTCGAACACCCGTAGGTCGTGGTCGGCGGAACCACGTCGGGAGTAGGCGGTGAGCAGGACGGTCTGCACGAAAGGGTCGGACCGGAATCCGAGGAGGGCGTGTGCGTGGAGCGACCTGGTGGCGGCGGCGGTGGTGGTGTTGAGCAAGGAAGAGAAGGTGTGGGAGTCGGGAGGGACGCGACGACGGAGCATTTGGGAGTAGATAGAGAGTGGTTCGGCGGAGATGGCGATGGCGGTGTTGAAGGAGAAGGGGTTGGGGTTGGTCATGGCGGAGAAGAGGGAGGCGACGAAGGAAGGGTCGGCGCGGCAGCGCGGTGGAGGAGGCTGCTTGCGACGAAGGGGTTGCGGAAGAGGCCAGCGATGACGGCGTGGGCGAGGATGGAGCGGAGGCGGCGGAGGGAGGGACGGTACAAGAGGAGCTGGAGACGGGGGAGCCGTTGGAACAACCGGTTGCTCCGCACCCAACATGAGACCTCCTCCTCTCTTATAGAGAAAGGGACAATTTAGTCCTTTCATCATCATTGAACCAAAGCACATGGGTCGGACCAAAAATTCACTGTGCTTTATATTATAGATACCATCTGGTCCGTCCAAGGGGACTGTGGCTTCTGACTTGGCGTTTGCTGTTCTGCCTCCCATGCACACGTTGGACTCCTCAGCAAATCTCACGAAGAACATTTCAGCAACAATCCTCGGTGTTCCTGCTGTCGACTCGAGGGAAGGGCACGTGTCCGTAGCCTTCAACGGTCTGCTTCCTGTGGACTCTCCTCAGCGGTCGGATGGGATGCCAGCTGTGATAGTCAACTCCTGTGGGCCGTCCATTGGACCCAAGGATCTTGCTGTGGACTTTCCTGAACTGCCACCTAGGCAGACTTTGGAGACAGCTGCTAATAGTCCTAAGAACAACCCACTGCTGCTCTTTGGTAACTCTATTATTTCTACTCCTAATAGTTCTACGTCTTTGCATGTGCATGCTTTGGTGGGCCATGCCACTAGCAACTTGAGTCCATTAGAGACTCAATCTACCCACTCGCTGGCTCCTTTGCTGGACCAACTTGGGTCGTACCAAGTGCAACCCAGCGCTAACCCCAACCTGACAACTCAGGTGCAACCTAGGATTGACCCCAACCCATCCAAAATGATTTTTGCGAATATGGTTCGACCGGATAGAAATAGAGATACGAGTGACATTGTGCATGACGTGCATCTCGCCGACCCCTCGGGCACGACCTGGGAGGAAGGTCAGGATATAGATATTCAATTTTCCTCTCAGGAAGGGGTATTGTTCGCGACGCCTTTTCAACACACACTCATACTCAAATTCACATAGGGTTGTCCGAAACTCCCCCGTGTCCAAGAATGCGTTGCTAGATGGGGTCTATCGGAAAGCTACACTGTGGCTCCGATGGATGCTAGGCACATCGTGCTCCACCTTTCTAGTGCCGACGACCATAAGAAAGTGTGGACCAAAAACTTGCTGCAGATCGAGTCGTACCCAGTCAAAATTCTCAAATGGTCCCCCGATTTTAAATGCAATAAGGAGTCTTCGATAGCCTCGGTTTGGGTTACGTTTCCTAACCCACCCTTAGAGCTCTTCGTCCCATCGGCTATCAAACGAATATCCAATTCCTTTGGAAAATTTCTCATTCTGTCCGAAGAGACTAGGAAATTTACCAAGGCTAACTATATTAAAATTTGTATGGAATTGGATATTGCTAAAGAGCTACCTCATAGCATTAATGTTACCATTGGCAATAGAGTTCATATTCTGCAAGTGGTTTATGACAACAATGTCCAATATTGTAAATATTGCCTTCTTCGGGGTCACAGTTTAAAATTTTGTTTCAAAGCAAATCCGGAGTTACGCAGGGAACCGCGGAACAACCAGGTTACCGCCATTGAGACTAAGAACCGCAAGAACAAACAGCCCCTTCCCGGTCCTAGAGCGACTAAATCGATTTTGGGAAGACCGAATCAACACACCCATTTCCAAACTCCGGAAGACTCGAGCAATGGCAAGGAACAGCCCAAAAAACTCAACACCAAAGGTATGCAGTCCATTGAGATTTCTAATCAATTTCAAACTCACTTAGTTGAGGAAGCAGGTGATGCTGCTGCGAGTAGTGATTCTATAGTGGACGTTGAGGCTAGGGGAGAGAGTCAAACCAGCAAGACTCTTACTGATGGCAAGCAAGAACAAACCATTGCTAGCAAGAATGAAGGACAGAGGCGTGGCCTCTGCCAATGAAGAGAGAGCCGCGGATCCGAACGGGGAGGAAAAAAAGTCGGGGTCACGGCAGGTCGATCACAGCATTGACGAAGGAATGACGGGGGACTCTATGATGGCATCAGATGGCTCATCTCCTGTGATGGAGATCAGTTCATCGGACGAGGGCAGTAAGCTTGATCCTACCTATACGGAAGAAAATGAGATCGAGACTTCGAGTGGGGACGAGGATATCCCGACCGACAGTGATGATTGCAGTCAAGCTTCCAAAGACACCAGCGGCCCCAATACGTCGAGTGAATCGTCCTTTGTTCAGGAACAAAACCCCAGGAGCATCAATCTATCCATGGGAATGATTCGGGACCAATTACTTAAAGCGCAATCGCCAGAATCGGACGAGCCGAAGGAGGTGGAGATCGAGTTAATCAAAGCTTTCAAACCCAAAAGCAACAAATAAATAGCTACGGAAGCGGCGGCGACCAAAACTAAGGGGCACAAAGTTTCTGTCAAAGAAAACGACGATAAGATACAAAGAGCGAAGTTCCATCGGGAGGCGATCAAAATCCAGCATGATATCGCTAAGGGGGTCGACGAAGGGAGGAGAGATCCCACGACGACTCAATCGGTAGCGGAGGAGCAGCTTGCAAAGGAGTGTGCCGGGAAGCAGCAAGGTCAGGAAACGGGTACAACGTCCAAGAATACAAAGAAACAGGTGAAGTCCAAAGCTACTAATGCGGCTAGGAAGAAAACCGAGCTCCCCAACACTTCTTGTACTCCCAGAATTACAAGGCGCTCCTCGGTGGCCAAAAATAGTATCCCTGACTCCCTTAATGTTTAGTTCCATCATTTGGAATGTTAGGGGGATCAGGAACACTCAAACCTGGAACTATCTCACCTCTCTCAACCGCAAGCACTCTTCCAGCTTCATTGCTATCCTCGAGCCTAAAATCGACGAGGACAACCTGGCCTTTCTCGCTTCCGAGCTTCATATGCTGCACTAATTCCATGGCGGCGATGAGAACAAGATCATCTGGTTAATGTGGAATGACGATATTGAGCTGACCGTTTTGGAGACTCACAGCCAATTCCTGACTTGCGGCATCAAACAGCAAAACACGAGTATGGAGTTAGCGCTCACAATGGTGTATGCTACTTGCCTTGCGCGGACGAGACGGGACCTTTGGCAGGCGTTAAGCTCATTCTAGAACAACTGTGGGGTGCCGTGAATTCTCGGAGGCGACTTCAACGTGGTCACCTCGACGGCCGAGAAGACTGGACCGGGCACTCTCAATTTCAACACGGTCGCAGAATTCAATAATTTCGTTGTCGAGAATGGTCTGGTGGATGCAGACTTCCAGGGATCTATGTATACTGTAGAAATGAAATCGTAAAGCAGAATACTCTAGAGGGGATGAATAGAGTAGGCAGCGGAATATTTCTATTTAAAAAATTCGTTAGCAGTTAGATCACAGATATAATAATAATCACAAAATAAATGACAATAATGAAAAGTGATCAGAAGGCAAACGCAAACACCGAGATTTATACTGGTTTTACTCTTGTGAGGACTAGTCCAGTCGGAAGAACTCTAGCTTCCAGTTGAATCCACTATTGAAAAATTCTCCAAGTTTTCATACGAAGTCCTTGCAACTTCTACAGACGCGAGCTTTGATACGAAGAACTCGACCAACTTCAATTGTGAAGAGTTGTATCTTCAATTAAGCCTCTGATTACAACCGCTCTGAACCTTCTAGACCGTACCGCACTGGCAAATCGACTAGAGAATTGTAACTGGCTTGAAATTTAAAAATTAGAAGCTTTTAGAACTCTTTGGAGAAAATGTAAGCTTTAGAAGAGAAGAGATTGAAAGTGAATTGGTGATTTGAAATGATCGAAATCCTTCTCTATTTATAGTTTTTCCAAAGACAGAATTCTGACAGAATTCGAGCAGAACTCTGACAGAGTTCTTTGTAACAAACCGCAACTAAAGGGTGACCAAGTTCAAAATCAAACGTTCACATAACGTTCGACTTGGCCGAACTCTGGCCGAACTCTGGCCGAGTTCTGTTAGGGTTCTGCCAGTTGATTATGAGAAAAATTATTTTGACTTTTTGAAAAGTCCTTCAGAAGCTTTTTGTAAAAAGGATGGTTTTCAAAAACATAGGTCATTTTTAAAAGGATAGGGTGATTTTGAAAAACGATTTCGGACAGCCTATTTGTCAGTACGACTTGGTGTACAATGTATTCCTAGACTCAAGAAAATGAAAAATTATATTGCTTTGAAGGAAATACATTCATAATGGCAAACAGTTTCGGTCTTGAACATAGTAGATATCCATCGTTGAGCAGTGTCCAAAACGTCGTAGGTAAACATCTGAATTGACTTGTATTTATATCGAGACAGAGTTTGATCAATTATTAAAATCAGGTTTGACCATGACCAATGGGCCAATAATCTCCTCCATTCTGATAATTGACAAACCTTGCCGATATAACATCTAAGTTTGGACCAATTCAAAAAAATTGTTCATAACCTGTATTCATGAAGATGTTAGATATTTTATTTCTCCCCCATTGTCACTTAAAAAAATAATTGCAAAAGAGAAAGCTCCTCCGCAATAAATGCATAACAAACAGTGAAGAAACACAAGAAATAGATATAAAACATTCATCACAGGCATAGTATAAACAGTTAGAAAAGATAAGAGAGATTGTATAAACAACACAGGCACGGTATTTGTCACAGACAGTTTATATGGAAGCATAAAAAGAAAGATAATGCAATAATAAAGCTGAAACAAATAAAATGCTGAGCTAAATAAGTGAACTAAATGAAACATATGCCAAACTGAGGCATAATAAAAAAATATGTCTATGAAGAGTCACAGATAATAATTAAAATAAAGAGTACTGATAATATCTTGGAATGACGGAGCAGTTCCAAGTAAACATAAGACAAAAGTAAACAGTCTCAAAATAGTAACATCTCAAAAATCATCATCCTCATCATCATCGTCATCGGCTGCAGCGCCAACATGTCTAAATGGACCAGCTCCAGAAGTACCAGCTCCAGAAGTATGAGGAGTGGTACCAGAAGTACGATACCAATCGTAAGTGTTTCCTGGCTGGAACAGAGAGTGGACCGCCTCATCATCAATGCGGTAGCCAGAAACAGAAGGGTCTCGAGGGAGAGATCTAGCAGAGTGACCCGTCTGCGCAAATCTCAGATCGGTGAAGGAGTTGGCAATAGCCTGGAACTGAGTCACGTCACGGAACTCATGTTCCCTGGAAGTGTCAACATAAAATGACTGCATATCTGATAGGTGCTGATGAATACCCTCAAATGTCATAGGGTAGGACTGAGGGAGACCAGGTGCTGTGGGAGTAGGTACAGGAGGAGCAGGTGCAGTAGGTGGAGAAACAGTGGCAATGCTGCGACGAGAGAGTTTGAGGAACATAGGCTCAGGGTCAAGAGCACAAGTGGATGGGTCAATGTCAAATTTTTGAAAGATGCGTGGAATGATCATCGCATAAGAGAGGTTGCGGTCTCTTCCGCGACATCTATCCATCATCTGAATGATAGTCTTAGGGGCAGAAAAAGGAATTCCCTTAAGAATGTGATATAAAGCAGAAAGCTCAAGTGCAGTGACATCATCTTTGGAAGTGGATTTTGGAAGTAAAGTGGAATAGATGATGCGATGTAATTCGTAGTTAAACAAGTTCAAGTTCTTGGCCATGAACTTTCCAGGACGAGCACGTGCGGGCGCACAAAGTTCATTCTTGAAACTAACGAGAGTCGTACCATCGGGGAAATCGAAATCAGTGATGTCATCGAGCGGGACACCTTTGTTTGGAATACCAAGGATTTTCACTAATGTTTCATCAGTAAACTCGATATCTATCCCTCCGACACGTGTTCTTACGGTAAAAGTGTCTAACATGAAATTACAGTAAAATAATCTAATGGCATTAGTAGCTATAGGAAATTGTAAAGAAACAAAGTGTTGTAACCCTAATACCTCAAAGTAAGGATGGTGGTCGGAAAAGACAGTCTATTTGATCGGAGATCCGGTGCAAATAGTACGCATAATGAAATCGGCATACCACAATAGGGCTTGGTCGGTAGTTTTGAAGCAAAACTCGTCCGATGCACCGTCATTCGATTGGACCGGAGAAAAGAGGGAATCCGTATGCGAATCCGAAGACGATGCCTCTTCACTGGCATTGTTCTTCTTCCTCTTGAAAGGATTGAATTCCTTAGGCATTCTATCCCAAAATCTAAAACCCTAACAATTGGAAAGTGGAGGAGAGAAGGAATTATACCTTCCGAGAGTTGGATATGTTGTAGAGGACGAAATTCTCCGTACGAATCCAAAGTTTGGACGAAGATCTCCACGCGGATTGGAAGAAGGAAGGTGTATACGAACTAGAGTTTATGGGGGCACGGCTGCTGCTGTTTTGATGATGTTTGGAAGAATGAAGAAGAGGAGGCCTCGGGTTCTGACTGGTACATATATATACCCAGCCGAACTCTGGCCGAATTCGGACCGAACTCGGGCCAAATTCGCCAAGGGTTGCCTGGCTTTATATATATACCACATCTTTTTCATCAATTTGTTTCAAATATTTAATTCAGAGTTTAGTAAATTTAAATCTCAAAATAATATAATTAATATTATTTTAGAAATTAATATTCTTTACTCAGTATCTGTCTCAGATTAGCTGTAGGAGTACTGTCCCAGCTAACGGAGGTTCACCGGAGAACTCTTAAGTACCGTTTCACTTCGACCGTAGTCGTGGTGACAGACAGACTTTTTTTAGGCTTGTCTCGAAAATAGTTATTGAGTATCGAATAAATTAATTAATAAAACAAAATTAATTAATATTATTGATATCTAAAATTTCTAATTCTCGACGTAAATAATTAAAACGATCTTCCACTAGAGGTTTTGTGAGTATGTCAGCTAATTGATTCTGTGTGTCTATGTATACAAGGTCTATATCATCATTTTGTTGATGATCTCTAAGAAAATGATGTCTAATCTCAATATGTTTAGTACGAGAGTGACATACTGGATTCTTAGTCAAATTAATAGAACTAGTATTGTCACAGAAAATGGGTATGTGTATAAAAAGCAATCCATAGTCTTCTAAAGTTTGCTTCATCCATAAAATTTGTGCACAACAACGTCCTGCGGCGATATACTCAGCCTCGGTTGTTGATAATGCAACAGAATTTTGCTTCTTACTAAACCAAGAGACTAGAGCTTTTCCTAGGAAATGACATGTGCCGCTAGTGCTTTTTTTATCTACTTTGCATCCGACAAAATCAGCATCAGAATAACCGGTTAGGTCAAATGACGTGATTTTGGGATACCATAAGCCGACAGAAGAAGTGCCTTTAAGGTATCGAAAGATACGCTTAACTGCACACAAATGTGATTCCTTAGGATTAGCTTGAAAGCGTGCACATAAGCAAACACTAAACATAATGTCTGGTCGACTAGCAGTTAAATATAGCAAGCTACCGATCATACCTTGATACTTACGTATGTCGACGGATTTGTCTTGTTCATCAATATCAAGCTTGGTTAAGGTCGCCATTGGAGTGCTAAGTGGCTTTGTTGCTTCCATGTCGAACTTCTTTAACAGATCCTTTGTGTACTTTGCTTGATTTATGAACGTCCTATTGTTGGTTTGTTTGATTTGCAGTCCGAGAAAGAATTTCTTCTCTCCCATCATGCTCATCTCAAACTCATTCTGCATACACTTTAAAAATTCTTGACAAAGAGATTCATCAGTAGATCCAAAAATAATATCATCTACATTGACTTGAATCAAAAGAATGTTATTATTCAAAGATTTTATAAATAATGTAGTGTCAACCTTTTCCTTTGAAAAACCGTTATCAAGTAGAAAAGAGCTTAGACGATCGTACCAAGCACGATGGGCTTGTTTCAAACCGTATAAGGCTTTCTTCAACTTGAAAACATATTCTGGAAATTTGAAATCAGTAAAATCGGGAGGTTGAGCTACATAAACTTCTTCTTTTATAAAACCATTTAAAAATGCGCTTTTGACTTCCATTTGAAATAACTTAAAATTATGAAAACATGCAAATGCATATAACATGCGAATGAATTCTAATCTCGCAACTGGGGCATAAGTCTCATCGTAGTCGATACCTTCTTCTTGATTGTATCCTTGAGCTATGAGTCGAACCTTATTACGAGTCACTAAACCATTCTCATTCAGTTTGTTTCGGAATACCCATCGGGTGCTAATGACCGGATGATTAATGGGCTTGGGAACAAGTTCCCAAACTTGATTCCGTTCGAATTGGTTTAATTCCTCTTGCATAGCATCTAACCAAAAATTATCACTACATGCTTCATCAATATTTTTGGGTTCAAACTGCGAAACAAAAGCAACACAAAAAGCTATATCTTTATTCGAGGAACGAGTATTTACACCCTTGGTAATCTCACTAATTACCAAGTCCTTTGGATGATTAGCCAAGAATCTTATCTCTTTTGGTGTAGTCTCAAGATTGTTAGTTCCGGCTTCTTTGCTTGGAGGTTCATCTGATGCCTGATGTGATAGTTCTGCATCTTTTTGTGAAGGTTTTATAGTAGCTGTACTTGGTGTGATTAAGTCTTCATTGTCATCATCGTCTAAGTGTTGATTTAGCTCATCAAACTTGACATTGATAGATTCTTCGATGATCATGGTTCTTTTGTTGAAGACTCTGTATCATTTGTTCTTTGCTGCATCCCCTAAAAATATACCTTCATCGGCCTTTTTATCAAATTTACTCAAATTATCTTTAGTATTAAGAATAAAACATTTACAACCAAAGATCTTGAAATATGAAACATTTGGTGTTCTATCAAACCATAGTTCATAGGGAGTCTTCTTCGATATAGGTCAAATTAGAACCATATTGAGAATATAGCATGCTATATTTACAGCTTCAGTCCATAAGTATCTAGGTAGACTAAACTGGTTTAACATTACTCTAGCCATTTCAGATAGAGTTCTGTTCTTACGTTCTACAACTCTATTTTATTTCGGAGTCCTAGGGCAAGAGAATTCATGCAGATAACCGTGTGTGTCACAAAATTGCTTGAATTCTGCATTCTCAAATTCGCCGCCATGATGCGAGTAATCATGAACCCTTTTTCATTCTGTACTTTTTTGCAAAAGGTGACGAATTCTGATAATGCATCGTTCTTGCGTGCAAGAAAATAAACCCATGTATATCTAGAGAAATCATCTACAATGACAAATGCATATAACTTACCACCTAGACTAGCAATTCTACTTGGTCCAAATAATAAGTCCATATGCAACAGTTGTAAGGGTCTAGTAGTACTTACAGCGTTCTTGGATTTGAATGCGGATTTGGTAGCTTTGTTCTTTCCACATTCACTACATACCGTATCCTTCTTAAAAGAAATATCCGGTAAGCCGCGTACCAACTTCTTTGTAGATAGTCTTGAAATTGTATCCATGTTTGCATGACCGAGTCTCATATGCCATAGTTGACTCTCAACGCTTTTGGCCATCAAATATTTACCTACTTTGTTAGCATCTTCCAACAAATAGAAAACATATATGTTGTCTTTCCTAATACCTTCAAATATAGTACTACCAGTTGAACTATCAATTATAGTACATTTATCTCTTATGAAGTTAATACCATAACCGTGATCAGCTAAATGGCTTATGCTGAGCAGATTATGTTTTAACTCGGTAACTAGACAAACATGTTTAATCACTGGATAGGGAGCCTTACAATGTCACCGATACCGATTATGTACCCTCTTAAATTATTACCGAAGGAGACGTATCCTTCTTTATTCCTCTTCGACAGTGTTGCAAATAATGAAGCGTCACCGGTCATGTGCCGTGAGCAACCACTGTCGAAGATCCATTTGCTCCTAGCATGTGAAGGGGGTCCCACCTGATCGCAAGCCATCAAGCATACATTTGCAGCACCATTTGATTGTTCGTCTTCTGAGTCGCTGGCTTCACTTTCATGCCATATGCTTGTGTTGGCGTACTTCCTTGAAGTAGATTTCTTCAGGTAGCCTTTGTCATATTTGCTGCTTTTCTTTGATGATGATGCTGTTGGACAGTCTTTCTTTATGTGTCCTTTCTTCTTGCATCCGTAGCAAATAGGATCTTCCTCGTTGTTGTTATTGTTGCTGTCTTTTGTTCTCCTGTTAAATCTCATGAACTTCTTGAATTTTCTTACCAGAAGAGCTTGATCTTCAGAGTCGGAGTTGCTATCATCAGAGTCATCTTCGACAGTTCTTCTATGTTGAGCCTTAAGAGCGATCGACTTCTCTGACTTCTCCTTTGGTGTAGCATCTTCAAAGTCTTAAAGTTCTAACTCGTGAGTGAGTAGCTTACCCATGAGTGTTTTCAGAGACATTGTTGAGAGGTCGTTCCCTTCAATGATTGTTGTAGCCTTTGGAATCCAGTTTTTTGTAAGAGCTCGTAGAAGTTTGTGAATCTTCTCATGGTTACTGTAATCCTTACCTAGTGAAGACAAAGGATTTACAATATCTAAGAATCTTGTAAACATCTGAGGGCTGATTCATTTGGCTTCATTTTGAACGCCTCGTACTCCTGAGTAAGTCTGCTGATCTTTGACTCCTTGACTTGTGTTGTTTCTTCGTGGGTTACTTCGAAAAGTTTCTACATTTCGCTTGATGTTGTGCAAGTAGACACCCTGTTGAATTCAGTTCTGTCTAAAGCACAAAATAAAGCGTTAATAGCACGTGCGTCAAGACTGGCCTTTTTTTTTCCTCCTCTGTATATTTGTCATGGGGTTTTTCAACTAAAACTCCATCAACATTAATACGAGGTGGCTTTTTATAGCCATCAATAACTACAGACTATAAGTCAAAATCAAGAGATTTCAAAAAGAAACTCATACGTGTTTTCCAATAAGTGTAATTTGTGCCGTCAAACAGTGGAGGTCTGTTTGTGGCTTGGCCTTCACTTGTAAATTTTACAGTTGCCATGTGTAATGATGTGATCTATATAACAATTGAATATAACTACAATTTTACCTTGCTTTACCTGTTTAACCCGCTCTGATACCAATTGTAGGAACGAAATCGTAAAGAAGAATACTCTAGAGGGGGGGTGAATAGAGTAGGCAGCGGAATATTGCTAATTAAAAAACTCGTTAGCAGTTAGATCACAGATATAATAATAATCACAAAATAAATGACAGTAATAAAAAGTGATCAGAAGGCAAACGCAAACACCGAGATTTATACTGGTTTCCCTCTTGTGAGGACTAGTCCAGTCGGAAGAACTCTAGCTTCCAGTTGAATCCACTATTGGAAAATTCTGCAAGTTTTCATACGAAGTCCTTGCAACTTCTACAGACGCGAGCTTTGATACGAAGAACTCGACCAACTTCAATTGTGAAGTTGTATCTTCAATCAAGCCTCTGATTACAATCGCTCTAAAACTTCTAGACCGTACCGTACTGACAAATCGACTAGAGGATTGTAACTGGCTTAGGATTTGAAAATTGGAAGCTTTTAGAACTCTTTGGAAAAAATGTAAGCTTTAGAAGAGAAGAGATTGAAAGTGAATTGGTGATTTGAAATGATCAAAATCCTTCCCTATTTATAATTTTTCCAAAGGCAGAATTCTGACAGAATTCGGACAGAACTCTGACAGAGCTCTTTGTAATAAACCGTAACTGAAGGGTGACCAAGTTCAAAATCAAACGTTCACATAACGTTCAACTTGGCCAAACTTTGGCCGAACTCTGGCCGAACTCTGGCCGAACTCTGGCCGAGTTCTGCTAGGGTTCTGCCAGTTGATTATAAATCATTTTGGCTTTTTGATAGATCCTTCAGAAGCTTTTTGTAAAAAGGATATTTTTCAAAAACATAGGTCATTTTTAAAAGGATATGGTAATTTTGAAAAACGATTCCGGACAGACTATTTGCCAGTACGACTTGGTGTACAATGTATTCCTAGACTCAAGAAAATGAAAAATTACATTGCTTTGAAGGAAATACATTCAAAATGGCAAACAACTTCGGTCTTGAACATAGTAGATATCCATCGTTGAGCAGTGTCCAAAACATCGTAGGTAAACATCTGAATTGACTTGTATTTATATCGAGACAGAGTTTGATCAATTATTAAAATCAGGTTTGACCATGACCAATGGGCCAACATATACATGGTGCAACGGCCTCATCAACAACCCGAACACTTGGGAGAGGCTCGATCGTGTCCTTTATGACACCAACTTCCTCCTGCAATACAAGCCCATTTCCGTAACGCACCTAACCCGTTTACATTCTGATCCTTCTCTTCTTCTTATTTCTCTCTCAGATTTGTGCAACACTCCAGCGCCTTTTCGATTCCAACGTATGTGGACTTCTCATCCGACCTTCATGGAGCTTGTTCAGACATCTTGGATGGCTCCGTGTCAGGGCCCCCCTCTTGTGATGCTCCAAAACAAGCTGAAAAGATTGCAAAACTCTCTCCGGGATTGGAATTGGAACGTCTTCAGGGACTTGCGCAAACAAAGACGCGACTTGCAAAAAGAGGTGGAAGACATAGAAGAGAACCTTCAGATCCAATGGAGCGAGACTCAAGGTGCAGATCTTCATAGCACGAAACAGAGACTCAATTCTATTATTGCTTTGGAAGAACAACTCTTGATAGATCAAGCTAGAATCAACTGGATCACCGAGGGGGACCGGAACTCGTCCTTTTTCCATGCTATTATCAAAGAGAGGGTTGCCAACAATAAGATACGCATGTTCAACTAAGACGGGACGGCTGTGGAGGACCATGTCATTCTCGACTGGGCCATTAGCTACTTCTCTGAGTTCTTTGGGTTGGTGCCGGCGACGCCCGTGGATCCTTTTATTGATTGCATCCCTAGTCTTATTTTCGACTCCAAAAATCTTGAGTTGTGTGATATCCCATCGGAGGAGGAAGTAGAGCGGGCAGTTGCATCTCTCAATCCGCAAAGCGCGCCCGGGCCGGACGGGTTTACGGGATACTTCTTCTCCAAATGCTGGAGCATTATTAAAGCTGATGTTATGGCGGCTATCAAGGACTTCTTCCTTGGCATTCATCTTTCTAAAGGTATAAGTTCTTCCACTTCAGTCCTTATTCCTAAAACTAATAAACCTTTGAGTTGCCAGGATTTCAGACCGATCAGCTTGAGTAATTTCTCTCACAAAATTATATCTAAAATCCTGGCGGAGCGGCTTTCTTCAGTCCTCCCTCTCATCATTTCAAGAGAAAAATCAGGCTTTGTCAATGGCAGAAGTATACATACGATTGACAATGAGGTCATTGGAATTATCCAGACGATTGACAATGAGGTCATTGGGGACAACGTTGCGATCAAACTAGACATGTCTAAAGCCTACGACAGGGTCAATTGGTCCTTCCTCATTCGGGTTCTTAGACGATTTGGGTTCTGCCATACGTGGGTCAATCTCATCTACAGGGTCATCTCTAATTGTTGGTACTCTCTCTATCAACCGCAAAACTGGGGGCTATTTTCGATCTTTCAAAGGGCTGCGCCAGGGGGACCCCATCTCTCCGACTCTCTTTATTATAACACATGACGCGCTCAGCCGCAAAATCTCCAATCTCAGTCTCCATGGTCAACTTAAGCTCTGCACAGGTAGAATTAATAGCCTCCCTATTTCTCATCTTTTTTATGCCGATGATAGTCTCATTTTTTTTAATGGAGGCTCTAGAAACGTTGAGTGTCTATTGTCGACACTCCAGGATTATGCTTCTTACTCCAGTCAGGTTATCAACTTATCTAAGTCTTCTCTAATTGTTTCTAACAGACCTCACATGTCTAGTCATGCGGATATTATTGCTAACAGTTCTGGTTTGAAGCTTTCCTATTTGCCTATTCAGTAATTGGGCGTTCCGCTTTACAAAGGAAGAGCTAAACCGGAATACTTTTTTGACTTGACGGCTAAATTCGACAAGCGCATTTCCGGATAGAGAGGGCGTCTTCTATCCTTTGGCGGCAAAATCACTTTATTGAAGAGCGTGCTCAATGCTCTCCCGATTCATGCTCTCTCGGTCATCAAAGCTCCCAAAAAATTGTTGTAAAATCTTGAGAAAAGTATGGCAGCCTTTCTATGGAACTCCAAAGAGTGACACCAGAAACGATGGATCTCTTGGAAGCAAGTTTGTAGACTGATGGATGAAGGGGGATTGGGTATTAGGTCTCTCAACCAAGTTATGCAAGCTCCTCATGCTAAACGATGTTGGTCGATCATCAAAGGTGAGTCGGTTTGGGCTCAATATATGGTGCACAAATACGGGGACCCGGGGACCCCAAACTATGCTTTGCCGTACAACCCTTCTCCACTTTGGCGTGCTATTGTGGAGATTTTCCCGAAGGCTTATAGCCATTGCACTTGGGTGGCGGGTCGGGGGAATATCCCGATTTTGGACGTCAATTGGTGTGGTACTATTCTTCCTAAACCTCATTTTTTCAATTATACTCCTAGCATTCGGCAGATTATCAATTCTCCTCTCATTCGTATGGCTTCAGAAGCTACTGTTGATATTAGAAAGTATCTTCCTATTGAGGCCAAAAATACGCTTAATGCCATTGTGCTTAATAAGGACAAAGTCAAAGTGTGATGGACATTGAATCAAAATGGTGAATTTTCCACACTAAGTCTTTTTGGAAACATTACAGAATTAAAAATCCAATTGACAAATGGAGCCAGTTTTACTGGAATAAGTTTATTCAACCTCGAGTCGGGGCGTTCCTCTGGCGGCTTAGCTAGAATGCGATCACGGTCGATGCGAGGCTTTTATCCATGGGATACAAAATGGCATCGAGGTGCTCTTGTTGCGAGAATTCGGAGATGGAGACTATCGACCACTTATTCGTTTTGAGCGAGACGGCTTCCACGATTTGGCGGCACTTCTCGAATGTCTTCCACCTCTCATCTTCCCTGACCGATATGGACCAACTTGCTCAGGTATGGCTTAATAATGTTTCCTTGTCGTCTCCTTTGGGTATTAGCAGGTGTATTATCTTCGGGAACGTCCTTTTAGAAATTTGGAAACAAAGAAACGAGTTCATCTTCGGCAAAGGGAAGAGAAACTGCAACCTCATCGTTAGTCGAGTGTCGGCCTCTCTTCAACGGCATCTTGTGGCCTTCTTATTACCTGCGGATTTTGGGGGGAGGGGGCTCTCGGCTTGTGGTATATATATATATATATATATATATATATATATATATATATATATATATATATATATATATATATATATATATATTACCCTGGCTGCTTGCTCTCCCCCGAAGAAGGTCATCACTAACATCAAAACCTTTTCTCTAACTTTCTTTGGGGCCACTGCAACGGAAAGGATAAGCATCATTAAGCTAGTTGGAACACCATGGCTAGACCCACGGATGAGGTTGGCCTACGATTTAGCAGGTTGGCCCACATCGTCGACGCTTGCTCTATCAAAATGTGATGGAAGCTTCGGAAGAATCGAACATTGTGGGGTCGATTTATGAAGGCCAGATACTTCAAGCACTTACACTCGTCCTCTGCCTCCTTCAACAACAGATCCTCTGCATCCTGGCGGTGCATTTTGATTGGTCGGCAACTTGCAGAACTATTGATCCGTCTTCATTTGGGTGCGAGAAAATCGCCTATATTTTTTGAAAGGTGGGCCGGGGACGACCTTTTGTCCCCTATGTCGGGTGCCCCGACCACAGCCACTATTAGAGATTTATGGACCTGCGAGAGGGAGTAGAATCGAGAACGTATCTCGGATTGGCTCGGAGAGGGGGCCGTGGCCACTATTGCCAACTTTGGAATAGTGATCGGCTCGGATCGAGACACTCTGCGGTACTGGTCTCTGATGACTAATGGCGCATTCACTATGGCAACAACACGTCGTGTTATTTGCGGTATCGACAACCCTTCCCCCATCAGTGGGGCATTTTGGCAGTCTTGCATCCCCAAGAAATGGTCTTTCCTGATATGGAGAGCGCTTCGCAGAAAAATACCCACCGACGATGCTCTAGCTACCATTAGCTTCAACTTAGCATTAGCTTGCCATTGCTGCTTGGATAGACATGCTGAGACAGCTGAGCACATCCTTTATCGCGGCAGTCTGCCTATGACAGTGTGGATCAGGTTCACTAACCTATACCTCCCGATCCAGGGCGTCGGAAGCTTCAACGATCTCCTAGCCGCTTGGGGTAAAGCATCGCATGGCCACCAGATCGTTGCAGCCGCCATCACGTCATTTGGAAGAACATGAACAAATTTAGATATTAGGGGCGCCAGTTCACCAACAACCAACTTATCTACGAAGTAGACAGACAGATACACAAAGCAAGCAGATACTGCAAGCACGTCCGGGAGGGATTATGGCTCCTCCTGCATAGCTGACCTTCTTAGTCTGGCCTAAGGCCCGGGTATAGCTCCCCCACTCCTTCCCCCCTCCTCCCTTATTTGGACTTTTGGGACATCTTGTAAAGGCTTCGGCATTTTGCACCTCTTACATTAATATATATTTCTAAGTTTGGTTAATATATATATATATATATATATATATATTTATATATATTTATATATATATATATATATATATATATATTTTTTTTTTTTTCGCAGAAAATTGAAGTACATTTCTTTTTTTCATCCACCAAAGCATGTAGATGTCCACCATTTAAGGATTGCCAATCATACTTATATATATATATATATATATATATATATATATATATATATATATATATATATATATATATATATATATATTTTATATATATATATATATATATATATATATATTAAAAAATATATATATATATTAAAATATATATATATATATATATATATATATATATATATATATATATATATATATATTTTACTTATATATATATATATATATATTTTATATATATATATATATATATATATATATATATATATTTTATATATATATTTTATATATATATATATATATATATATATATATATATATATATATATATATATATAAACTTACTATTTTACTTCTTGTAGAAAACATATTTCTATCCATGTCATGTCCCAGAACCAAAATACTGGCAAATAGGGACGGACCATGCCAACAACGTACCAAAGTACTCCAATACCCTGAAATACGGTCAAAGCTATAGATGTAGGGGTCACTGCTACAAGCCAACAGTCAATCCTAGGTCAAATAATCCTAGATATCTCAATCACAAGTAAGGAAGTAAAGTACAAAATATGATCATCAGACATATAAGACAGTAAAACGTCCCAAACTATAATATATAGATGTTCATGAAGCTAGTAGTATAAAATTAAGAACTAGCAAGAGTATTAGTCATACATGATCAACTCTAGCTACAGTATAGAAAATATACAAATCATGTCTAAGTCTGTAGGCCAAACGTCAAGTCCAAAACATAAGAAAAACACGTGCTCGGTGGCTATACACCGCAAAAGAATATGTACGGATAAGAGTGGATCAGAAAAAGAACACCCACTTAGGCCCCTTGGTGCTCCGGGTGGTCACCATCGAGTAGAAGGTCTCGAAGATCCTCGGGCTACTCAACCAAATCTTGTCAGACAAAACCAGTGGAGTCAGACCCCCAGATAGCAAGTACCACAAAGAAAGCCAAACTAAGAACTAAAACCAGCATGCAAATCATAATAATGCTAAAGTAAAGTAGTAAAAGCAAGCATGAATAATGTAAAAGTACCACAGAGTATATGAAAGAAAATTAGAAAAATGTGGTATAGCCAGGCATGTGAACTTGTAAGTAAAACCAAGCATGTGATAATGTAAGGTGAAGCCGAACAAATAAACATGTAAGTGTAGCCGAGTATGTAGGACAAGTAGTGAAACAAGGCATGTAACAGAAATAATAGCATGTACAGGATTAGCAGGAATCTAAGTACGAAAATAAAATAATCTGGAGCATGACTAAACTAGACAAGACAAAAAATAGAATCCATCCATCAATCTCGGCCACGTAATGATTACGGCTTGATACATTAGCTAACTAGGGTTATCACAATCCTAATTACTAACATATGCAATTAGAGAAATCCAATTCGGCTACCCGTCCTGCAGACTGCCCTACTCATTCATTCCGAGAATTCAAGGATATATAGTGGATACATCATCCAAGAGACAGATGTACCCTAAGGAGTATGCTCTGCATGACAATAAGCTAATAAAAGTACAATATACTGGATATACTGGAATACTCCACTCGACGGTGTGCTAGAAATGTGCTCATCGTGCCAGATAGCAACAAGTCTATGGTAAAGGTCGGAACAAAGGGCTTACAGGCAACCGGGAAATTCTCTTCTTCCAATACAGTTAGGTAATCACGCTAGTTGTATAGTTCCTAATATTTTTATTCAGGATTCCTGGTGTAGCATTTTGTAGAATCCATCCTAGACATGAGACATACAAGACTGGTCATAACAAGACAAGCAAGAGAGTGCACTATAACAAGCCATAATAAGATAAGACAAGACAAGACAAGATAAGATAACTATCGAGACAGGAGTACGCTACGATGAGCCATTGTATCAAGCTAGATAGTATAGGAGTCAATAGTGCACCACTACGGGTCACTATCAGGAAGGCAATACGATTATAAGGAATGATAATATCATAAAACAGATAACATGGCATGGCATATACAGAATTATACTACCAAGAAAAATACAGAAACTAAGACAAATCATGAAAGAATAAAACTTGGGAGTCCATTCGAAAGATCCGACGTATTTTTGCAAATTTTGGAAGGATTATACGATCGATCACAACATATATTTGTACAAAAATGGGCCATTCGAAAAATCCGACGGATTACCGCAAATTTTTGAAAGATTTTCCAAAAATATGATAAAACTTAGTAAATGTAAGAACAAATCGCTGGGCCTGAATCCGGTCCCAAATCTCGTCCAAGACTAGTCCAACTATATGCTATATTGCAGGTAAGTCTCATATACTATTATGGACTAAGTTTAGTGGTAGAAACTCTCGTATCATTACCGATACCGAGTTTTCCCACTAGAAAAGTATAATGACATCGTAGAAAAACAAAACCTAGCTCAAACCAAAATCTGAGACAATCAAAATGACGAGAATCTCGGGAAAAACATCTTTAGTAAAGCAAGTTCTAGAAAATAATGAACTATCAAGACGACAGAAATCAAAACAGTTGTAAAGAAATAAATGTCCAGTAGTTCAGCAAGATGTACTTGCCTAAGATAGCTCCCAGCCTAACTCTTCAACTCCACCACCAAGGCCTCGAGACCAAGCTCCTAGCCCACGATAAAAATGGAGAAAAAAGAGAGAAAAAAAGAATAGTAGAGAGAGAATGTAACAAAGAAAATTTGAAAGAAATCGAACTCGTATATATAGAGAAGTTGAATTAATCATGACCGTTCGATCGCGATCCGCTACTCGATCAAGATTAATCTGGACCGTTCATCAAAGAAAACCAAAAAACCAGTGGATAATAAGACGTATCAAAACCAAGAAACCACTAGACGAAAGAATGTATCATTACTATTCATCAAAATATCAGAGTACTATTCATCAAAATATCCCATCCTATCCGACAGTTGAATTTTTTATCATATTTCTGCAAATTTTCTTGGAAGATTTGGATTGTCACATCATCTTTTTGCCTTGGGAAAAGGGTCGTTTGGATGGTCCATCAATTTCACAAATTTCTAAAGGATTATCCGAAAAGGTTGGAATTTCTTTTCTTATAGAAAATTCAGGGTTCACCATTCTACATGCCAGTCGTAACACAAGTCTATGGCTATGCCAATAGATATTTTAACAGTCTAGAATAATATAGAAATAATCGCAGTCAATAAAACTTAATAGATCAAAAAATACTCGCCTATCCATATACAAATACCGATATAATGAGAAGAGTCTCACAACTCTCCCCTCTTAGAAAATTTTTGTCTTCGGGATTTCCATAAGGTAAGCAAAAATAGGCAAGAAATTTAGTAAAATATGTTATCGGGATCAAGACAAGAAACTCATAAATCATGAAAACCAACTAAACTAATATGCTGGAAAAGTAAAAACAACTAACATACAACAATAATATCATATATTCTTATAATCACACTCAAATAAAAGGTAGAATATAGGTACACAGATAAGTATACCGCACAAGTCAAACGAGTACAGGTAACGAGCTCGGATTTCGTACTCCCATGTCAACTCGCCTAGTAAGTGATGATCCCAGAAAACATAAACTAATCTGATAGTCTGGTTCTTGAGAACCTTCTCCCTCTGGTCCAAAATGGATACGGGCCTCTCCTCATAAGATAGGTAAGTACCAACGACCAACTTGGAAAGATCTAGGATATGGCTCGAATCTAGAATATATCGACGCAACTGAGATACGTGGAACACATCATATACCTTACGTAGCAACGGAGGAAGAGAAAGACGATATAATACATCTCCTACTCACTCAAGAATATTGAACGACCAAAAAGATCTAGGACTAAGATTTCCTCGTATGCCAAATCTGGTGACCCTACGGGTAGACAAAATTCGAAGAAACATGCGATCGTCGACATACAACTCAAGACTACGTCGATGATGTTCTGTCCAATAATATGATGTCGGTCCTGAGCTATTCTGAGATGCTCTCTATTCTGCCTGACCATACTGACTGACTGAGCAATCAACTCTGGACCAAGTATCCGTCTCTCTGCAATGTTATCCCAAGCTAGGGATGACCTTCATCTTCTACCATACAAAGCCTTAAAAGGTGACATCTGAATACTAGATTGGAAGTTGTTGTTGTAAGAGAACTCCATCAGGTGCAAGCGATCCTCCTAAGAACCACTGAAGTCAAGAGTGCATGATCGAACCATATCCTCCAAAGTCTGAATCGTATTCTCTTACTGACCATCTGTCTAAGGATGATATGCTGAATTGAAACTCAAACGGGTACCCAGACTCTGCTGAAGACTTTACTACAAATATATAGTAAATCTGGAATCTCGATCTAAGACTATGCTAATTGGCACCCCAAATAATATGTCAATCTGCTTCATGTACATCTCGGCCAACTGCTCTGTAAACTAACCGACTCTGAAAAATAGAAAGTAGGCAACCTTTATGAGTAGATCCACTATAACTCAAAAGACATCTCTACCATGTTAGCCCAATGATTATATAATATTTTTGAATATGGCTAATCAATTAAGTTTAACATAATGACGTTACTAATATTCATGTAATCACTATCATGTTGCTACTTAAACTTAGTATTTTCCTAATATTCTACATCTTATTGCTATGTTTGTATCATAATGCATCATACTGTTTTGTTCGCCTAACATGTAATTTCAGACTTGCAGTAAGCATGATCAAATATGATCAAACCAGGACATATGCAATGGAAATTATTAATGGGCCAAAGATGGTATTATACAAAGAGATTTCTCTGAACTGTCCAATGACTTATCCGAGGCCTCGCATCGGGGGAGAGGGGGAAGCACCTCCCGTGGGGGTTCGGGAGTGAAGCCCCCATAAGATATTTAGATTTCCAGATCTATTTATCTTTGGACGACCGTCATGAAGGAAAAAGGCGTCTTCAGGTCTGCTCAAATATCAGAAGAAAGGTATCATCAAAGGGCTATTGGTTTTCCTATTTTATCAATGTATTTTTTATATTTATTGAGTACTATGAATACGATGTACACTGCGTCGTACTGGCAAATAGGCTACCCAAGAAACATTTTTAAAATACCCTTTTTTATTTTAAAAACAAGTCCACTTACAAAAGCCCAAACTACTTCCTAAACTATCTGACTTTCCAAAAATCCCAAAAAACTAGTTTGCAAAAGCCCTAACAGAACTCCAACAAAATTCGGCCCGAGTTCGACCCAAACTCGGCCCGAGTTCAGTTAGTGCCGGTTGGATTTTGAACTTGGTCATCCTGCAGTTACAGATGCAACGGCTATCTGCCGTGATTCTCTCAAAGAATTTTTTCCAAATTTTGCCCGAATTCTGCCTTCTATAAATAGAGAAGAATTTCTTTCATTTTAACACACCTCTCTCATCTCTTCTCTCTAAGCCTAATACGTTCTTCCAAAGTGTCCTAAGATATTTATTTTTAAATTCTAAGCCAGTGACAATCCTCTAGTCAATTTTCCAGTACGGTATGGTCTAGAAGTTTCAGAGTGATTGTAATCAAATGCTAGGTTGAAGAAAGACACTTCACAATTGAACTTGGTCGAGTACTTCGGATCAAAGCTCGCGTTGTAGAAGTTGCAAGGACTTCGGATGAAAACTTGCGATATTTTTCTATAGTAGATTCAACTAAAAGCTAGAGTTCTTCCGACTGGACTAGTCCTCACAAGAGGGAAACCAGTATACATCCTCACAAGCTAGAGTTCTTCTCTACTTTTCATTTACATATCTGTGATATATATATATATATATTTACATATCTGTGACATATCTGTGATATATATATATATATATATATATATATATATATATATATATATATATATATATATATATATATATAATGATATATATATATATATATAATGATATATATATATATATATATATATATATATATATATATATATATATATATATATATACAAAAAAAAAAATATATATATATATATATATATATATATATATATACATATATATATATAAATATATATATATATATATAACTAAACAAGAAGCTTTATTGATGTATCAGGCACAAAATGCCGAAGCCTATACAAGTAAGCGCGCCAAGCACGGAACAAAGCCGAAAAACAGGAAACCCAAAAAGACGAGGACGTGCTAAATAAGCAAATGCCAGAAACTATCAGGAGCGTGGGAGCATCGACTGTGGATGCACTGACACTGTCGGAGGATTACTCTCAAAAGCTGTTGAAGGTTGAATTGATAGCCTTCATATCGAAATTTGTTTCTGTTCTTCCATAGCACCCAAATGTCGTGGCTGCGACGATATGATGACCATGAGAAGATCCCAGGTGGCCAGGAGATCGTTGAAGCTCCCAGTATGGGGTGCCTGACCACAACGCTGGGCGAGACTGGCCCACAGTTGGTGAGCGGTGTCGCCTTGAAGAAGAATGTGTTCTGTGGACTCTGATTGGGGGGAGGTACAGCAATGACATTTGGATGCTAAGCTATAACCGAAGGAGTGGAGGGAGTCGTCGATGGGAAGCTTCCATCGGTAGGCTCTCTATGTGAGGAATGACCATTTGTTGGGGATACACGAATGCCAAAATGGGGCGATTAGGGGGGGCCAGCGGTTCTGTAGTTCTAGCTATAGACTTGGCGGAGGCTGTTGTGAAGGATCCATCGGTCGTGAGGGACTAGTGAAGATTCTCCGAGATCTCGATAATAAAAGGTTTGGCGGGGTGGGGCCGCAAAGGATCCTACGCCAGGACGCAGAAGATCAGCTGTTGGCGATAGCAGTCGCCGGGAATGAAGAAAGTATCTGGCCTTCATGAACCTAGTCCATAGGGAATTACCAGTCCGCAGCGTCCACCACAACTTCATAGAACAAGCGTCGGTGATGTGCGCCAGTCTAGAGAAGCCGATACCTCCCTCATTGGTAGGTTTGGCCATCGTATCCCAGCTGGCCCAGTGATGCTTGTCCTTGCCGTCACTGTGCCCCCAAAAGAAGTTGGAAAAAAGTGATTCGATCTTGGACATGACCTTCTTGGGAGGGGAGCAGACAGCCAGGATGTAAGTGGGGATAGAGGATAAGACATGCTTGATAAGCATCATTTTGTCGCCTGGAAATAGAGTCACGTTGTGCCACCCTTCGATCTTGTTCTTGATTTTGTGGACCAACCCTTCGAAGATACCAGAACTTGATTTACCATAAACCAGCGGACAGCCCAGGTAGGAGAACGGACGGTAAGCGGTGGTAAAGGAGGTAAGGTTGGAAAGGATGGAGAAATGGTTCCGGTCGGCGTTGTGATGGGTGTAGATGACGCTTTTGTCAGCGTTTATATGTTGACCGGAGCACCTAGTATATTTCTCGAGGGTGTTGCGGATCACCTCCTGACCTGATGTCTCCGAAGGAGAAGATGAGAATGTCATCGACGTAGGCCAGATGAGTGATGAGAGGGCATCCTATAGTAGCATGATAGTGACAGAATCTGGAGGAGTTTACCATGTTGTTGAGGTTCCTGCTGAGGGCTTCGACAGCTATGATGAAGATCGTGGCAGATAGAGGATCCCCCTGACGGACTCCACGACTGGATCGGAAGAAACCTTCTGATTGACTGTTAATGACTGTGGAGAACCAAGAATTATTGACGGACCTGAAGATGATATCGGCCCAGGTCTCCGAGAATCCGAAGGCTCTGAAAACCCTAATCATGAATTTCCAGTCAAGACGGTCGTATACTTTTTCTATGTCAAGTTTGATGGCGACGTTGCCTCCCATAGAAGGGAATTTCATGCATGTGATCAGTTCCTGAGCGAATAAGATGTTATCGGTGATGTTTCACCCGGGGATGAATCCGCTTTGCTCCTCAGAGATAATCTTGGAGAGGAGGGTGGACAAGCGATTCACGATGATTTTGGAGATGATTTTGTTGGTGAAGTTGCATAGGCTGATCGGTCTGAAGTCTTTAAATGACTCTGGGTTGTCTTTCTTAGGGATCAGGATGAGGTTCGCCCTGGAGATGGCTTTGGGGTAGTTGGCACCAGCAAAAACATGCCGCCGCCGCTTCATGGAAGTCAGACCCTATGATCTCCCAGCAGGAGCGAAAGAAACTTCCTGAGAACCCGTCAGGTCCGTGGGCGCTGTGCTCGTCAAGAGTCCAGACGGCTGATTTGACCTCATCCTGGGAGGAAGGGGTCAAAAGTGCAACATTCTCCTGATCACTAATCAGGCTGGGTATCAAGGCCAGAAAAGCATCATCTTTAGCGACGCTCATTTTGGAGAACAGCTTGGTATAGAATTAAGCGGCCGCCGTGTTGATGCTGTTATGATCTTTGAGGAGAGTGCCATTATCATCTGTGATTTGGTGAAGATTAAGCCTGTTTCTGCGACCCTTAACACAGTCGTGGAAGAACCCTAATTCTCTGTCACCCTCGAAATCCTAGGAAAGTTTGGATTTTTGTGTCCAGAATTCCATCTCGATCTTCAGCCTGGACTTGAGAAGCGCTTTGGTGAGGTTCAGGGTGGTGCAATTTTTTGGCGACCCGATCTCGGCGAAGCGGATCTCCGTACGGTTGACGTCATCTTCGGCCGTCTTGATGGCTTGGAAAAGATAACCGAAAGCGAGTTTGTTCCAAGTCGACAATGCGTTCTTGGTGGCTTTGAGCCTGGTCGCGATACGAATGAGGGGGTCTGGTTTGTTAATGGAATTCCAAGCTTTGGCCGTAATGTGTCTGAAGTTGTGATGGTGTCTCCAGAAGTTCATAAAATGGAATGGTTTTTTGATACGGGTGGAGTTGCAGCTGATCTCAATCAGGAGGAGGGAATGGTCCGACTCTGTGGAGTTGAGGTGGGAGAGGTTCGAGATGAGGTTTAGGTCCGTCCATCTGTTGTTGACCAGCACTCGATCAAGGCGGGAGTATTGTCTGCGAGCTCCTTCTTGCATATTACACCAGGTGAAGGTGCTGCCTGTGAACTGCAGAGGGGATAAGTGGGCATTGAATATGAAATTGTTAAAGTTATTCATCGTCGGCCGCGGAGGGGGGCGGCCTCCCGATTTCTCCAGATGACAAGGGATAGTGTTGAAGTCTCCGAGACAGATCTACGGGAGATTGTTGTGTTGTTGATGGGCATCTGTGAGGGTATCTCATAGGTTCTTCCGCTCGGTTAAGTTACAGCTGCCATGGACAGCGGATAAAAGCACTTTGGACTTGAGGGCGTGGTGCTCAACCCAGCAGGAGAGAGCCTGGGCAGAGTCATCAACGATGCCAATTTTGCAATCGTCGTTGAATAGGATCCAAATGTCATGACATCCGGCGACCGCGGACGCGAAGCCGAGCTGGAGTTGAATGGATTTGAGTCTTTTTTTGGGAATTTTGGGTTCAATGATAATGAGAAGGTCAATGCGGTGGATTTTCTTGAGGCTGATTAGCTCCTCAAGGTGGGTTTGTTGGCCAGCCCTCTAACATTCTACGAGAGGATGTTCGGCATTGGGTTGTTTGTGGGTTTTGGGGGTGTTGAGCTTGGTGGCAGACCGGGTGATCCTGTCCGATGGCTTTTACTTTTTTCCCTTCTTATTGTTGTTGCTATTGTGCGCAATCTGGGGAGGTCCGTTGTCAGCCGCCGTGAACTCTGGCGGAATGGTCATCTGGGTGGTGGCCTCTTCTATGCCTATCTCGTCGAGAGCACAGAGGGATATTTAAATTATATATATATATATATATATATATATATATATATATATATATATATATATATATATATATATATATATATATATTATGTGATCTTGCTATTAACATTTTTAATAGCTATTTTTTTGTTGCTTACTCAATTCACCCCCCTCTAGAGTATAATGCTTTACATCTCGTTCCTGCAATTGGTATCTACATACCAGTCGGGGAACTAGGAAGACCAGTCACGAAGTCCATGGTAATATGTTCCTACTTCCACTCCAGAATCGATAAAGGCTAAAGAAGTACGGCTGGTCTCTGATGCTCATCCTTGACCTGCTGGCAAACTAAGCACCGAGAGGTAAACAAGCAATCTCCCTCTTGATAAAATTTTACGAGAAGTGCTGACGAATATCACGATACATCTTCGTTCCTCCTAGATTGTCATGCCCCAGTACCGGAATACGGAGACGGACAAGCACTACCAAAATTTACTGATTTAGCGATGGCAATATCCATCGCCGATCTGTCGCTAAATACGTTTAGCGACGGATCACTGACGGATATTGACCAAAAGAATCCGTCGACAAAAAGCTCATCGCTAAATCTATCCGTCGCTAGGTTGTCGCCAGGCGACGATTTAGCGACGGATTTTTGTCAGCCTTATTCGTACAACTAGCGATGACTTGCCGACAGTTTTTCGTCAAATCAAGTATCAGAAAGTGAGTGATACAGCGTATTACCGACGGATACGTCCGTCGATAATCCGCCGGTAAAGCGTATCAGAGAGTATCGGGTCCGTCGCTAATCCGTCGGTAACTTGTCGATAATCGCGTATCAGAGAGTTTCTGATACGCAAAGTCCATCGCTAATTCATCGCTCTTTGTCGCCACCTCGCGATGGATTAGCGACGGAATAGGAGCGGTAGATCCGTCGATCCGATTCTGGAAATGTTTGACCATTTCAGAACCTTGGCGACAGATATTCTGTCGCTAATCCGTCGAAAATAGTCGCTAGCTTCTCGCTATTCAGTTGCGATGTTGGCGACGAATTATCCGTTGCTAAATCTTTATTGACATCTAGCGATAGAGTAGCGACGACGTATCCATCGCTAAGGTTCTGTGTATCTTTCATATCTCCAGAACCTTGCCGACGGATAAGGTATCGCTAGGTAGTCGCTATCCGTCGCTAACTGAAAATTCTTGGAAATTCTCTAGTTAACGACGGATATTTCGTCGCTCAGTCGTCGCGAGTGGTCGCTATGTAGTCGCTAGTCCGTCACTAACTGGGAATTTTTTGAAAAAAATTGTATAAAACAGAGCATTTCTTGTTCACACAACATCCGAAACATCAAAAAATCACAATATACAATCACACAAACCAATATATAATCCAATATACATCACACACCAATATATAATCCATCACAAATATGCATCACACAAACTAACATAAAATACACACCAATTATCCAAAAATTAACCATTATCCAAAACATTCATTAAAATCTAATATCCGTCGCTATAATATCCGAAATTCCCACAAATATTCAACATTTAAAAACTATTCAAATGCAATAATCAAGGAGGAGGAGGAGTTTGATCGTCTGCTGGTGGTGCTCCCTGCTGTGCCCGGTGTAAATACACATCCACCATGTATGGCGGCAATCCGTCGAAGACATGGTCTGGAAGTTGGCGTAGCTGCTCTGGCAACATCAGGTCAAGGAGTGTCGTCACAGTAGAAGGCGGTACCAGAAGGGCAACAGGGTTAAAAAATACGCCTGGTGGAAGAAGGACCGGCACCAGCAGTAGACGTACTGGCAGTAGCAGTAGACGGACCGGCAGCAGTAGAAGGAGACAGAAAGTACGTGGCCAATTGCTTCCGTAAGGACGACACTGCCTCGTGCAGATGCTCAAGCTGTGACCTCACATCATCGTCTGTCGGGGCCGCGGAAGGAGGCGGGGGCGATAGAAATCTCTGTACCGCCGCATGCAACGGCGCCAGGGAGCCGACTCTGTATAGGCACCCTTTCCTAAAGCCGTCGACGGTATCTACGAACAAGTAGTCATTACGAGCGGCCATAGAAGAGGACGTCCGGGCGGGCGTCATTTTGTCGACATCCTCGACAGCAGATGGCTAAGCCCGACTAAGGGCCTCACGATACGCAACCTATCAAATGAATGTGTTTATACTATAAGTTTACCTATGTTGTAATCTAAATCCTATGTTTCCCTAAGTTATAGTCTGAATCCTAAGTTTACCTAAGTTATAGTCTGAATCCTAAGTTTACCTAAGTTATAGTCAGAATACTTTTAATTCTAATATAAATTTCATAAACGTAAGTACTTACATCAGATTGGCCCTCTCGTCGACGAAGCTCCCGTCCTTTCGCCTCTTGTGCGTATGCTGGAATACATCATGCATGGTGACCGAATCTGCCTCTTTTTTCTCCTTTACCGTCCGTTGGGTCTGCATACAAAATATTCATAGAATCTAATAAACTCTATATATTAATAATACCGAATTAGATACTGGAATAAATTTGCGGTACCTCACCAGATCTGCAAGCGTCGATGCGTGGGGCCTTGATCCCCCCGTATGAAGCCCCGTGGCCCGTCTGTTCGCCTTTGCTTTCTTCGATTTCTCCTTGTACGCAGGAGTATCCATCTTATCCAAGACCTGCTCATAATAGTCCTACCGGATCCAATTTGGCTTCAAATGCCCCGTTCGAAGGTCATGCATCGCGTCCTGTATCTTCTTCCCGACGACGCTTCTGTAGGTCCTGCGAATCGCCTTCTCGTGATGGGGGGCCACCAGAACGTCCTCTGACATATAAATTCAATTATCATATAATTAAAAATAGTTGATTAAAGAGTAACTAATAATTAACCACAAGATATATATATATATATACCCTCATCTCGTCGAGCCAGACGTACTGCAAGTCTGCGGGCACCGACGAAAAATTGAGGTAGGGGCCATTGAAGTTAGCCCAGATAATGCCCCCTAGAATCCTGGCAATATCCCACAGAAAAAACCTACAAAGAAGCAATGACTGGATTATTAACTTGAATAAATGAAACAAATTTAATAAATTATCTTAAATTTACTTACGATTCTCTTGCGGGCCATAGCTCTCGTCGGAACTCGCCCATCGGCCTCTCTGGTGCCATCGGAGGATCCGCGGGTCCGCGCATGTACTCTCCAGTAACTGGATGGAACTGAGTATGGGGGTACTTCGGGGCCCACCGTGCAGTAACTGGTGGATCCGCTGGTGGGTTCGCTGGCGGAACGGATCTGCTAGCGGATGGAGATGCAGGCCTCGATGAAGTTGTCGATCGACGGCGGGATGAGTTTGTGTCTGGGGTACTCTCCGGGTCGGGATTTCTGGATGAGGTCATATCCCGAGAAGGTTGAATACGACCACGACCAGCACCACCACCAGCACGACCAACACCAGCAGCACGACAAGTGCCAGCCATCATGACCTATAAATAGAATACATAAACATAATTAACAATACAGAAGTATAAATGAATATAAACTAAACTAATATATATACCACCAGCAGGGCGACGAGTACCGCCACGACGAAAAGGACTAGGAGTGCCATCTGCAAAAAGAAAATCATACAATAAGTAGACGATCGAATGACAAAAGCATGAACTGAAACAAGAATGCAGAAGTTTAAACTGAATTCACTAAGTTAGTTGTAAGTGCTTTTATGAGGTCAAACTAAATTCACGTAATTGGAAGTGTTTTTAATATACACCGATATTTAATCTAATCATCGTCATCCTCTTCGTTCTCATCCTCGGCCTCGTCTTCATCATCATCCTCATCCACAGCCTTATCCTCATCGTCGATTTCATCTGTATCCTCATCCTTATTAAATTCTTCTTCTTCTTCTGCCTCAATATTTGGGACAAAATGCCTCTTTTTCCCTTGGTTGACAGCTAAATCTTGTGTATAAACCTATTCCTCTCATCTACTTTCCTCAATAATATCTTCAACATCCATAGTATCCAACTGTTGTTCCAAGTATTAGAATATCCGACTGTTGTTCCAAGTATTAGAACTTTTTGATCTGGTCCTCTTGGTATGCTGGGTCTCCAACGTTGAATGTATTTCTAGATTTAATCTTACATACTGTCCACCAGTCAAATCGTTCTCTACAATGCCTTGGGTAGCTTGTATAGTAGACTTGAACAGCCTGACTTGCTATCGTAAACATTTCGGACCCTCTATACTTCCTGCGATGATTTATATCGACCAATCCAAATTGTTTATCGATTCTCCAACCGATATTTGGTGTCGTATCGAACCACTCACATTTGAACATCACAATATACATATCATAGGGGGCATTATATTATAAATCTACAATATCCTGAAGTACTCCATAATAGTCAAAGTCTGGCTCGTCGTCATAGATGGTGCCTCTTATGCAAATACCAGAATCCTTGGTACTGAAGTCGTCATTGAGAAATTCGACATTTATAGCATTCTGAGTTGCATTAAACTTGAAGCCATTAACGACATAGCCTGGCCAAGTCTTTGCTTGCTTCTTCGGTCCCAATGCCAGATAACGAACACTCTCATTTGTGAGTATTATTTCAGGCAATAAAACCTGTAAACAAATATTGATAATTTAAATATTTTAGATGCCTATATTTTAATGGTAGCCGTATAACATATTATCTCAGTTACTTACATATTTGTGAAACCAGGACGGAAAGGTACAATCAACCTCTCTTTGAAGTCCCTCATCGGTAATATCGGGTGTCCTCATTTTGACTTCATCTCTAAATACACTGTTAGAGAGAATAAGAATAAGTGTAGTCACTTACTTCACCAAATTAGATATTATAACGAGTGTAAGTGTAGTCACTTACTTCTCCAAATCTCTCACTTTTTGTATGTCACAATTTAATAAGACATATCGGTGAGCGGCATCATACTCATCGTCAGTCAACCACCGTTTCTTACTAGCCCCAATAGGCTTGCCCCTTACATTGAATATACCTCCATCCTCAACGTCCTCGTTATTCCTTTGAGGTCTATTTCGATTTGTCTTAACATGAGTATCGAAATAAATAGAGCAGAAGTTTGACACCTCCTCGATAAGATATGCTTTACATATCGAAGCCTCTATATGAGCCTTGTTGCCAACTTTCTTCTTTAGATGGTGTAGGTATCTAGAGAGACAAATTATCTTGAGAATTAACAATGAATTTTAAAATCTACTAAAATTAAACTTAAATTATATCGATAATAAACAGATGCACCGACACGGGCTTTGTATGCTAGATGAATCGGTAGATGCTCCATGCTGTCGAAGAAGCCCGGAGGAAATATTTTCTCTAACTTGCAAATTGTTAAGACAATCTTCTCCTCAAGTTCAACCATGTGTTGCACCGTCAACTTTGTTGAACAAATATCCCAGAAGAATGTAGATAGCTCGGCCAACGGAATCCATACAGCAGAAGGCAACAACTCTCTCAAAGCAATGGGCAGTAATCTTTCCATAAATACGTGGTAGTCGTGACTCTTCATTTCCATTAGCTTGCGTTCATTGAGATCAACGCATCTAGACAAATTCGACACATAACCGTCAAGAAATCTTAAAGTAGATATCCATTTACATATTATTAATCTTTCTTCCTTGCTCAATGTGTATTGTGCTATCGTCTTAGTTAATTGTCCACCAGCTCCCCTTTGTATCAAGTTCAGATAAGGATGCTAGCATATCTCGACAATGTCTTGTCTTGTTTTTGGATTGTCCTTCGTCTTTTCTTTAATATCCATGACGGTATTGAAGACATTATCGAACACATTCTTTTCGATATGCATGACATCAAGATTATGCCTTATAAGATTATCTTTCCAATAAGGCAAGTCCCAGAAGATACTCCGTTTGGTCCAGTTATGGCTTTGTCCGAACCCATCGACACGGTTGTTCGATGGATCTTCAATTACGGTGGGCAAGTCCTTTACATCTTCCCAAATATCATATCCCGACAATCTGGCAGGCAGATGAGAAAATTTTTGTTTTCCAGCTCTGAACGCGTCCTTGTTCTTTCTCCAAGGATGACTTGCGGGCAGAATTTGATGGTGACAGTCAAAGAAAGAAGTTTTTCCTCCATGCTTAAGGCGGAACGCCTTACTATTTTCCATAAATATCGGACAAGACATGGTGCCATGAGTACTCCATCCCGATAGCATACCGTATGTTGAAAAATCATTGATTGTCCATATCAGTGAAGCTCTCATCTGAAAGTTCTATTTTCTGGAAATATCATAGGTCGCGACGTCGATCTCCCACAGCTGTTTCAGCTCATCCACCAACGGCTGTAAATATATATCGATGTGTATAATAGCTGTCAAGAACATATAAGGAGTCTACATACACATCCATGGTGGCAGATTGTAAGGGGTAAGAATGACTGGCCAGCAGGAGAATTGAGATCCCGACTGCCCGAAAGGGGCGAAGCCATCAGAACATAGCGCTAGACCTACATTTCTCGGCTCTGCAACAAAATCTGGATGACGCAAATTGAAATATTTCTACGCCTCTCCATCCGAAGGATGTGACAATTCTCCATCATCCTTTGTGCGTTCTTCATTGTGCCACATCATGTGTTCTGTTGTATTCAGAGGCATATACATCCTCTGCAAGCGCTTCGTGATCGACAAGTAATGCATATACTTGTAAGGATGTCATTTTCTAGTTGACTTTCCTTTTCCCTGCACTGGCTTGTAACAATCTGCCCTGCTTTGCTTCACCCTGTTCTTGAGAAAAAGTTGAAGAAATGTTTCTGGGAATATCACTCTGAAAGTATGAGTTTTCTCAGAATCTCCTCCCATGTATATCTCTCTTGATGATGTCCTCTTATGTTAAAAATAAGTCTATTTATAGACTAGACCCTCTGTGCCTAAAAAGCAACATAATTGGGTCTCTACGCAAGTAACTGTCACCCACGATTGAAAATCAACCTCTACGCGTGATGACACGTGTCCCATGTAGAGTTTTGGTCTCTACGCATGGTGACACGTGTCCCACAACTTCAACAAAATAGGGAGAGAACGTACACACGTTCCTCAATAAGTGTGGCATGAAAGCCACATATGCAGACCACGTTCTCACATAGCCAGAAAAGATTGGGCATAAAAATAACCCAAAACAAACTTCCTGCGTAAAGTAGCAAACTGGGCGTAAAATAACTCAAAATAGACTTCCCGCGTAAAGTGGCTGAAAAGTAGCCTTGAGCGTATAATTAGCTCAAATAAACTCTACGCACACAAAAGCCTTGAGCGTAAAAGCTCGAATAGCTTTCATGCTTAAAAGAAGCAGTCTCTTGAGCGTAAAGTAGCCCATCTGCACACTAAACGACAAGTGTTGGGTTTGGTGTAAAGAAATCTTCTCGGCTTCTGTGCAATTTGCTATCAGAAAATCATTCTGTCAGAAGAGTATCACGCGCATTAAATGCGATGTGGACAGCCTGTCTCTCGCGTAAAAGCTGAGAATGGCTCTCGCGTAAAAAAGCTTGCGTAAAATTTTGAATCTGACTCAAATAGAGTCTTTTAATGAGCTTTGCGTAGAATCTGACTTTGCGTAAAGTTCTTAACTTCTTTGGCTTGGTCTATGAAGTTTATTTTATGCTTCTACAAGACCCCTTCAAAGTTTTCAAATTTTTTCAAAATTTGAAATACTTTGAACAGAAGCGTAAAATCCGTGATGTCCAACAGTCTGCGTAAAATTCGGGATATCCAACAGTCATCTTAGATGCGTAATATTCGGGATATCCAACAGTCAGCATAAATTTCAGGAATTTGAACCGATTTCAAAATTCTCTATAAATAGAGTTCAACTGTTAGGGAGAGAACTTTACTCATTCTCGCGATTCTCAATCTCTTTTACTCTCTTCTTCTTCGAAATCTCAGTCCCAATCAATGGCCCCCAAGAGCGAAACCACCGCCGGCGCCAAGGGCAAGAAGCCCGTCGCTGCTTTGTCGACGGCTGATCGTACAGAGACCACCATCCCATCATCAGTGGCAACTCCGAAACCTAATCCTGCTGTGGCTTCGGCCATGATAGGTAAAATCCTATCTAGTTCGGTCGTGAGTTCGTTGGAGAAGAAGAAGAGCCGAACCCTAAATTTATGCCCATATTTTTTTACGTGTCAGCGTAAAACGCACCAAATACGCCCACGTCTATACGTGCCAGCGTAAAAAATAGAAATAACAGAATACGCCTACGTTATACGTATCAGCGTAGAATGTATAAATATGCTCACGTTAATACGTGCCAGCGTAAAAATGTAAACAATAAAATACGCTTACGTCAATACGTGCCCGCGTAGAATATAAAAATACGCTCACGTCAATATGTGCCAGCATAAAACATTAAATACGCTCACATCTATATGTGCCAGCGTAAAAACAACATACGCTTACGTCTATACGTGACAGTGTAAAGCATAAAATACGCTCACATCTATATGTGCCATCGTAAAATTCAAAATACGCTCACATCTATATGTGCCAGCTAAAATACGCAAGTGATAAGACTTTACATAAAAATAGTCAATTCTGAAAACAGAGAACTTTTGCACTTAATTTTCAATTTTAATCAACTTAACTTCTACGCGTAAGCGTAAAGTTTGCATAGTCAAGCTCTCTAGTTCAGAGTATTTAATTTATATGCATAAAATTCAGAACAAGTCATCTGCATAAAATTCAAATTAGATTTTTACTAACTTGATTCTTCTTTTTCTTTTGGCAGTGGACTTGCAAATTCATCCTCTCGCAGAGGTATTCGGCTCACCAGCTGGTATGATGGGCTCAAACTACTTGGAGAATTTGTCTCATGTTGAATTCCCTCAATCAGATACACAGTACCCTAAGGAGAGACAACAACTAATAGCTTTCCAGGAAGACAGGATGCTGCTGTCATTGATGAATAGAGAATTGCTGGTGTCGCAAGATGGCAAGCAATTTTTGAAGCCTGCTTTTACGTTGGGGATGCTATAGATTTCCAATCACAAACCAACCCCAAGAAGGAAGCTTGGGTGTTTAAATTTGAAGAGAGGGCGATGTATCTTCCAGACATGGCAAGGGATTATCCCCTATCTTCATTTGTACATGCCACCCATCCAAGATAGATGCTATGGAACCTGAATCCCAGCAGTCATGGTAGACCAGGCAGAATTATCTTTAAGAGGGACGGGGCCAACCAACTGGACTACCATACCAGTACTCCCAGTGGTGGTATTATTCCTTTCGCCGGTCTACTGCCTGGATTCACACCAAGTGAAGATTCAGCTTTGATTCAACCAGTGCAGATCCCAATGTTCGTGAACAAGCTTATGAAGGCCTCAATATTATATCTCCAGGCCAACCCTAGGCTGCCAGGGTGGATGACACCTCATAATCAGAATTGGATTCAGCTTAGTGCCTGGATCATGAAGAATTTCAAAACAGAACTGTAAGCCATTGGATTATATGAAGCAGTAGCCTCCACGAGTCAGGGTATACCAATGAACAACAACCTGTTCTTAGCTTTAATGGAGATTTATATCAGTTCGACAGGGACTTTTGCAACTCTGATAGGTGAAATGGGCTTTGCACTGCATGAGATGCAGTTTATCTCCAAGCTGCCAATGGGTGAAGGTCCGTATGAAGAATATGTTCCCTCCAACCAGAAACTAGCAGAGATCAGGGAGAAAAATCCTCAGTTAGTTGAGGTATACCAAGAATTGATGTGCCACTATCTGACTTGCTCCACTATATATGAAAGTGGATCGTATTTGGCATTCATCAATAAATGGACAACATATCTATTCTATCATAAGAATAGGATATCCAAGGATGACAAAGAGAAATTTCAAGATAACAAGGCTCAACCTATCAACCCTTGTTCAATTATCCCTCCTGATTCAATAAACACTTGGATGGCCACTTATAAGTTTCCAGATAAATATTTGGCCACCAAGGCTGGAGAATTCCCCGCTGGGACTGAAGCATTGAGCTTTCTGAGACACGGCCGCCGAAAACTCTCAAAAGAAGCCTTGCTAGCGGGCTTCCTTTTCCTGTGGCTACGAAGATGGGTCATACCAGGGATTGGCACAACCGACAGGATTCACCGAAACGTACTATGGCCAGCAGTATGTTTGGTATTCAAAGTCAGCATTAACCTGTTATCGGCAATGGTATATCGAATAAATGCAGGTTTGCGAGCATTTGGTGATGAACTGATCAACAATGCTTCTCACCGAAAAGATTTCCCTAGGGTGGAGATGCCCTACACTTATCTGATAGGCTGGTTGTTGCATCATAACTGTAGTTTGTTGCCACCGGGCCCTGGGAATGATACGGAGGTATTCCTCCAGAAGTTTAATAAAGCCACATGGACTGCAACTTCAGTGGCAAACACCCGGGCAACACTCAACTATTTCCACGGGTGGAATTTTTCTGCACAAGGCCACCAGTCCCAGCTGACTACTTCGGCATATAATTTGAAGATATAGGTGAAGGGAGGACTTCATTACCTGTGCCAGTTTTTAAATGGCTAATGTGCATCAGACCCTCACATCTGATGTATAGGAATGAAGACAATTGTGCGTTTGAACCGTACCTACCCAATCGGTTTGCTCATCAGTTTGGATATGACCAACTTCACGTTGGTAATCCCTCCACCAGCTTCCACCATTATGGAAAATTAATTGATGGTGCAAGAGCATGGAGGTACTTTAGCACTGCATGTACCAGTGCTAGATTCTGGGTATCAACTGCTACAAGTACAACTGAGCTACGAATGCTTCATACGTATGCTCATTTTTATGCATCCATTCGCTCCTTCGCGAATGACTACAACATGAAGGGGAGTCTTCGATGGGCCAAAGAAGGAAACATCAAAGAACCAGTCAGGGTTCCTTTGGACATACCCGATGATGTTGCTGTTCCAGACGAGTATCTGGAAGTGATTTCTGCGGGAGTTGGGGAACCCACTGCAGGACCAATTATCATCTCAAAAACCCGGAAGCGGAAATCAAACGCAATTGTTACTCTCCAAGAGAAGAAGAAAAAAGTTATTGTTAAAGGGCCTTCTAGAAAGAGAGCCGCTACTCCAGAGAGCGAAACTCCAGTCGAGGAGCCTCAACATATTGCATCTTCTTCAGCTCATCCTGGAGAAGGGTCTTCAGCATCTCAGCCCGCAGCATCAACAGAAGCTATAGGGCTCCTATCTCCTGGACGTCTCAGCACCTCTATACATTTGACTTCTCCACAGAAGGTGCAAACTATTGAGGACACTGCCACAACTCATGCTAGTGATCCGGAGCCCATCCCCTCAGATGAACCGGCTCTTGACTTCGATGATGATGACCGGGATCAGGATTACGACTCGCTCTTGGCACGTCCTGCACTTGCTCCAGGTAAATATAATTTATACCAAATCTATACAAAATTATGTATTACGATTTTGTATATTAACTTATTTTGCTTAATCTTTGTAGGTGTCATCACTACAGTAAAGCCTGTGGCTCCTCCTCTTCAGGAAACTATTCAAACGGAGTCTGAAGGAGAGAGTTCTTCTTCAAAAGAAGATACTGTCCAAGAAGAATGTTCCCCATCCACAGAGGTACAACAAGAGCCTGAAGTAGAGGCTCAGCAAGGATTGCCTTCTCTTGCTGAAGACAAAGAATAAGAATTAACTGCAGAAGAGCCAGCTGCAGATGAAGAAATAGTTGCAGAAGAAACAACTGTAACTGAAATCCTCCTAGAAGTTGAAGAGCCTGCAGCCAACGAAGGTGATGAAGATATTATCAACACATCAACTGAAGTCGGAGACGTAGTAATAACATCCTATGTTGTTGCTACTGATCCGGCACAAGTTCTTGAGAAGATAGTATCTGAACCTGAATCAGTTACAACGATCATCATTCCTCCCACAACAATCACCACCACCGAAACTCAAGTAGTTTCAGCTCCAGAAACGGCTGGAGGAATAATTCATACACATGCTGAAGACATTGTCTCTGAAGCTCCTATGAATCAGTTAGCCTTGGTAGCAACATCAACAATGGCTTTAACTCAACTTGCTACCAAGGCAACAACAACATTTGCTCACAGTCTTCAGAAGAAGGATTTGGTAGACCTTGCTGCCACGTCGAGCTCTAATGCCGAAATGAATCTCTTAGTTGAGATCCATACTGAAACTTTTTACAAAACCTTGGCAACCTTAATCAAGATGGTCCTGAAGAAGGGCCTAAATTATGAAAGTTTGAAGGCTGCAGTTGCTCTCACGACCAGGAATGTTGCTATGTTTAATGACGCCGAAAGAGCAGCGGCGCTAGAGAAGGTAGTAGAGGAACATGAATAGCCTGTTAAAGAATATATAAGGCTGTCAAGTGAAACTCTTAAAAGTCTCATCCAAACCGAGTATGATGCTTTATCAGCTGAATACATCACTCGGGAGACTATTTTTAATGAATCTCTTCAGGAGTACAGCAGCAAAGTCGCCAAAGAGAAAGCTTTATTGAATGAAAATAAACCCCTTCTGGAGATGCATAAAGAAGCCTATGAGACTTTAAACATAAGAATTCATCAGCAAGATGATAGAATTTGTGAAGTTGAGGTAGAGTTGGTCCGCTTGAAAGCAGAAAGAGAGCAGGTGATCACAGCTAGAGACCAGCATTTGACGTAGAGCTCAATTTTGGAGGAGAAAATGTTTGGTGCTGAAGCTGTCATTAAAACCTTTGATGATGCCAAGGATAAAATGATAGCCACTTTTGCCGAACTCTCCCATCTCTGTACTCCAGAAGCCCGACGATCTATAGATACTGCTACTGTATTGAATTCTTGTGAGAAGCGTCTAGCAGAGCTGCAAAAACTGCTCGAAGATGTATCTGCTCTGCCTTAGGCATTTTTGTATTTAATACAGAATTTTGTATTCTTCTGTTTTTTCCATTCTGTAATATTTCCAGAAATGAATGAAATCATTGTTTTGTGACCCTATTATTTATTTTGAATTTAAACAATAGGTATGAGATAGAAAACACTTATCAGAGGTAATATGGACATGACAAGTCTTCTAAACTCAATAAATTATATCTATCCAGAGGTAATGTAGACATGATAGATAATGAGTCTTTGTTTACTTTTTAGAGTGTACAATACTATCAGAGGTAATATGAACGTGATAAATCGTAACAACTCAAAGAAAAATAGATTAATATCTATTCAGAGGCCATATGGACATGATAGATAAGAAAAAGAAGTAGACTTAATATTTATTCAGAGGTCATGAGAACATGATAAATAATAAATCTTTTTTTTAATCAGCAGGTAAGACAGAAGATCAAAATTCTCTTTTAGGAGAACAAATAATCAGCTTAACCAAACCTTGGTAGCTGGAGAATAAGGAAGAAATTCAGACATAATATTTTTTCAAGAATTTGCCATTAATTGGCATCATAAGTAAATCTCCATTATGTTTAGACAACCTATAGGCACCATTAGAGAATACTGTCTCGACTACATAAGAACCTTCCCATTTTGCTTGGAATTTCCCTTTGCTCTTATGAGTCATCACCATCGGTCTTCGGACAGCTAGAACTAGCTCACCGACTTTGAATACCCTCTCTTTAAATTTACGATTGAAAGCTCGAGATATGCGCGCTTGATATAGCTCAATGTGCTGTTGTGCTTGAAGACGCTTCTCGTCCAATCCTTCAAGTTCTTGGAGCCGTAAGTGATCATTATTCTCTGAGGTTAGCTCATTAGCAATGGCTATTCTAAGAGATGGAAATTGGACTTCCAGTGGAAGAATAGCCTCACATCCGTAAACCAGTAAGAACGGTATAAAACCAGTAGGAGTTCGGACTGTCGTTCGGTAAGCCCATAAACATTCTTCAAGTTTTTCATTCTAATCACGTTTATTGGAAGAGACAAACTTTTTTAGAAGTTTAATAATTGTCTTGTTAAAAGCTTCGGCCAAACCATTAGCAGCTGGATTGTAAGCTGTAGAAGCCAGATTTTGGATCCGATTCTTGTCACAGAATCGATAAAATGCCTGACTGGCAAATTGGGGTCCATTATCATGAATTATCCTTCGGGGAATCCCAAAATGATAAATGATATGGTGTTTGATGAAGCTAACCACATTAGATATTTTTGCTTCAACAAGGGGAACCGCTTCCGCCCATTTAGAGAAATAATCCGTTATGGCCAGGATAAATCGATGTCCTTTAATAGAAGGAGGATTAATCGGACCAATAATATCCATGCCCCAAGCTTCGAAAGTCCAAGAAGCTGTCGTAGGATGTAAGAATTCAGATAGTTGATGAATAAAATCAGCATGAATCTGACATACTTTATACCGTCTGGCATAATCCACATCATCTACTATCATGGAAGGCCAATAATACCCCATTCTTCGAATACGGTCCTGTAATTTTGGACCTGGTTGATGAGCACCGCAGACACCATCATGAGCTTCACGGAGTGTTTGCTTAGCTTCACTCTCAGAGAGACAACGCAGCAAAAGTTCGTCATAAGAACGACGATATAACATATGCAAAGAAGAATCATATTAGAATCGAAATGATCGTCTCTTAATTGATGCAGCTTCTTTTAGATCTTCAGGTAAAATTTCGTGGACCGCATAATCAATAAATGGACTTCTCCAATCCCTTTGCTGAGAATTTGATTCTGTAGTATACCTTTGTTCAATATACAAATTATTCTTGACACAGAATAGATCTCTATCCAACAAAGTAATGGTATTTTATCTTCTGATTGGAACAGCCAAGTCTGCAGCTAAACTAGCAAGAGCATCAGCTTCTAAATTTTGAGAACGTGGTACAAATTTAATGAAAAATCCTTTGAATAAAAGGACCAATTCGATTACCACTTGATGATAGGGAATGAGGTCAGATTTCTGACTTCATATGTCCTTCTGACCTGATTAACAATCAGTTGAGAATCTCCATAAGCTTCCAGGAACTCAATGTCCAATTGTTTAGCTGCTTGAAGACCAATTAGCAGAGCATTATATTCTGCTACATTATTGGAACATGGTTTATTAAGAGAATAAGCACGGTATATGACCATTTTATCAGGAGGGACCAAGACGATTGTCACCCCCAATTTTCAGAAATAGGGGTATTTTTGTCATTTTATATTTTTGAATATTTTTAAAATTTATTTTATTATTTATGATATTATTTTGGGGTTGAAATTTATTTTATTATTTATGATATTATTTTGGGGTTATTTGAGTCGGGTTCGAATTTTAACTCAATCCGACTTGAAACGGGGACCCGGGGGTAGTTTGACTCTAGTGGGATCCACACACTAGTTAGACATGGCCCACATGATATTAATTTTAGTCCAAATGATAGAAATATTTTAGTTAGAGGTTAGACTAATTATTATGGATAAGGTTAGTGTGATTAGAGACTTTAGAATGACTAATTTAGCCGCAACCAATTAGCCCTTTCCTAATACTCATAGAATAGGTTAGTGGGGGCATTTTGGACCTTACCATAATAGGACAAATAGCTCCATATGGTCATCCACTTTGGGAGAGGATAGGCTCAAGTTTATTTCATTATTCTCATCCACACTCTCTCTCTTGTTCTTCCCCAAATTCCTAGAGAGCAATCCCTAGCAATTTTTCCACCAAATCCTTCCATTTCGCCACCAAATCTTCTTCTTTCCTTCTCTATTCTAGCCAAGGAGGAAGCTACCCAAGTTTGGAAGGATTCGGAGCTCGTTCGTGTCCTTTTGGAATCTCTACGTGTTGGTGTCGCTCCGGGAAGGCTTTTCTTCGATTCGATTTACCGGGAGGTATAAATTACTTCTTCTTTTCATTTCCTCATGCATATAGGTCTATTTTGAACCCATAGGAATGACCCCTATGGTTGTATCTCTATTTGTGTCCATTTCGTGTCCATTTGGAGGTCATAGGAGTGTCCTTTGTGTTGTGGTTGTGTCCATGTGGGAAAATCCTAAATTTGGACACACTATGTGTTGTTGTTATGTATGAATGAATTATTACATGTTTAATCTCATATATTTGTATTGGAGATGTGTTCTATAGTGTCTCATGTATATATATTAGTGTAGAGAGTGAGTTCTTGATATATTATGTTATATACTTGTGTTCTTTTGTCTCAAACTACCCAAATTCGTCATGATTTTTATCCACGTTTTTAATTTCAGCCCTAACTTAGAAATGTCATAACTTCTAGCTCAAAGCTCGATTTAATCTTCCGTTTTTTAAAAAGAAGCGTATTGAAGTTAGCTTTCCAAAAACATATATTAATAGGCCTAATTCCTTCTGTAACTTTATGGAGAATTATTTGAGTGTCAGCTGTACGAAAGACAAACGTGTTCTCGGTATTTTCGCGATTCCGGGAGTTTTCGGAAACGAAAATGCGATCCGTTTGAAGTTTCGGAAAGCTAACACATAGATCTAAAACATACTTTAATCCTAGATTTTAATTCATGCTGAGATGGAACAGTATTGATTATTAGTAGGAGTTACTATTCGGCATATGCATTTTGTACACCCTTGTGTGTAATATAATGTTCTATTTGATTTTTTAACCCATGTTAATGTATATACATTATGTAATTAAATAGAGAATGCAAGCATGAGTAAATGTTTAAATAAATAATGTATGAGGTGTAAGTATCCTATCTAATGTAAGCATGTATAAGTATGGCTTGTAATGAATATGTAGGTTCCATAGTATGTAATGTATGGTGCATATAGTAGTGCAAGAGAATAAATGAATGATGAATGAATGCAAGCATGAATATAATGTAATAATAGATGTAATGTATACAATATACAAGTTAATGAGATGTAATGTTCTATGTTAACACAAATCCTATATTACCTCATGTACCCCTTACACTATGTAGAAACTATCACACTTGACACTTTGTTCACTTACACTTTGACACTCTTTGATATGTACACACTATGTATGCCCATTTAACCCTCACTTGCCCCTTTGCCATGTTCACATACACACACATAGCCTCTTAAATAAGTATTTATGAATACAGTTAACTTAGCTTTGTATGTATATTATATATATGTTAGCATATTGTGTTGTAATATATAAGTTTATATAACCATTTGAAATGCCATGATTATAGACCTAATGTTTAATACCAATATATGCATGTGTATATATGTGTAGACATATATAGTTTAAAGTAATAGATTACCTAGTGTATATCCAATGTGAATTCTTGCCTATTTGAGTATTGAATAATTGCATGCTATATAGAGTTGGGTGTATGTTGGCTTGTATAGCCTTGTATTGATGTATGCTTGCTAGGATAGTCTTGGTTAGGCCTAGTAAGACTTGCTGGGTTAGGACATGACCTAGTTTGACCTAGTTTGACTAGTGCAGTTGACCAGAGTTGACTAAGGGTTGACTTTGGCCTAGTTTGACCTAGATTCATGTAGAATACATTGTAGTACTTTATATTACCCTTCTGGACATGTTGTGACTTGTGCTATTCTAATTAGGAGCCAGACACCACTCCTCGGACAGTACATTTTTCTTGGACACTCAGATAGCAGGCGAGTACATTCTCTGATCTTTTTATACTTACCTGGATTATATTCTTGCTCTAGATTGCTCTACATGATGCTGACACGTATCTTCACGGATTAATACTATATGGATCCCTTCCTGAGATGTTATCCCTCTACGGGTGCATCGGGTATTTTATGTTCATATACTTTATCAGGTGCATCAGGTACTCCTTGTACTCGTACTAGTTCATATTTTTACATGTTCTCATGTGCTTTATCACGTGCCTCATGTACTACTCATTACATGAGTTCACGTATCCTTAGCTGTATTCATGTGCTTATAACGTAACTTGAATGGATCATTGTGTATTAATTAGGGCGGGGTGAGTAGAATTGGTTATGTGATCATTATCCCCAGTAGCTGTATAAATGTGTCTCTTATTTGTATTCATGTGCCCCTAAGCCGTTTACATAACCATATTGTACTCTAAATCACGAAGCCACTTACAGTCTCTACTATCATATATTTACTTTCAGTTACAAAATATCTCATGTTTACTCGTACTTCCTTTTCAGCACTTCCTGTATTTTACTCTATTGCATGATTTATACTCCTAACCTGCTATAAACTGTTTTGAGAGATATGTGCTCGCTCCTGTCCTGACTGGACCTGTTGATAAATTTTACAGATAGCCTGGGATTGCCTGCTAGCCTAGAGGAGACACAGTAGAGGTTGTTTAGATAGTTATTTCATTTTGTCTGGAGTTGTATTTACTTGTGGATTACTGTATTTGAGTTTTGAGATGTATTTCTGGGGTTATGTATCTTAGACACTTAGACTTCTATCTCCTGTATCTCTTTTGGATTTCATGTTTATCTATCTTTTTCATTCTACCTTAGATTGTGATTGAGTTGTACCTCTGTGTTGGCCTCCTTATGGAGAGTATTCATATTATGCTAGTTATAGTTCATGACCTATAACAGCGTTCTACCGCCGATACTGCGGCGTAGGCTGGGCGTTGTTACGTACTCGTACCCTCACAGTGGGTGCGGGTCGTGACAACGATGCCTACTCCGGAGACAATATTGCCTTTAGGTCCCACCCGCGATGCTCCATCAAAGTATAGTTGCCAAATGTCATCCCTCAAAGTCATGTTGCAATCCACGACTTCATCTGGAATGTCCTCATATAGCTTAGAGGTTTCAGGCATAGGGTGAGCTGCTAAGAAATCAGCTAATGCTTGACCCTTCACTGATTTTTGAGGTACGTAGACCATATCATAAGGAGTAAGCAACATTGCCCAGGTGGCTAACCTGGAGTTAAGAATGCTCGACTTTCTCATCAATACCCGAATAGGATTTATTCTGGATATGACATGAATAGTTTGTCCTGACACATAATATCTTGTCTTTTGAACGACAAACACCAAGGCCAGACATTCTTTCTCCACAGGAGTATACCTATGTTCAGCTCCAACCATCATTCGGCTAAGATAATAAATTGTATGTTCATGACCTTTATCACTTTTATGTACAAGAAGAGCACCAAGAGAATGATCTAAGGCTCGAACATATAGCAAAAATGGTCTTCCTACTACTGGAGGTACCAGAATAGGTAGATTTGTAAGGTATTGCTTGATGTCATTGAAGGCTTTTTGACATGCTTCATCCCAAACAAATGATACACCTTTCTTTAATAGACGAGAGAAAGGTTGACATCTCCCAGAAAGGTTGGATATAAATCTCCTGATATAAGTAATGCGACCTTGGAAACCACGAAGTTCTTTCAGATTACGTGGAGGACGCATTTCAAGAATTGCTTTGATTTTATCAGGATCAACATGGATACCTTGAGAAGTGATGACAAATCCGAAAAATTTGCCACTGGAAACCCCTAAGAAAGACTTAGTGGGATTCATCTTCAGTTGATGTTGATGCATCAACTCAAATACTGTCTTCAAGTCTTGAATGTAATCATCTTTTGATCGACTTTTGACAGCAATATCATCCACATAACATTCAACTATTTTCCGTAGATGTTCTTGAAAGATATTGCTCATGGCCCGTTGATACGTAGTACCGGCATTTTTCAGACCAAACGGCATAACCGTATAGCAGTAAACTCCAAGGGGTGTACGGAAAGCGGTATGCTTTTCATCTCCTGGATGTATCTTAATTTAATTGTATCCTGAAAATTCGTCCATGAAAGACATGCGTTCAAAACCACATGTATTGTCTATCATGACATCGGTAATCGGAAGTAGAAATTCGTCTTCTGGATAAGCTACATTAAGATCTCAAAAATCTATGCAAACTCGGACTTTTCTATTCTTCTTCGTAATAGGAACAATGTTGGCAACCCAGTCTGGGTGTTGTTCTTCACGAACAAAGCCACATGTGATCAGCAGTTTAGCTTCTGCTTCAATTGCATCCATCATATCTGGTCGAAAATGTCGCTGCTGTTGTTTTATCGGTTTGGCATTAGGAAGAATATTGAGTTTATGAGTAACTACTTTAGAGTCCAGACTCGGTATATCCTCATAACTCCATGCAAAGATATTAATATATTCTTTAATCAGCTTTATCAACTCTTCCTTTTCTTCTTCAGAAAGGTTTTTGCTGATGAATATCGGCTTAGACGTAGTTTCATCTCCAACGTTAATCTGGACAATTTCATCTTCTGTAGGAGGCTGTAGCTGTTCAAAATGAAGCTCCCATTGAGTGTCCATTTGTTGTGCCCAAGGGTCATTTTCAAATGGCTTAGATTCACCATCAGTTTGAACCATGTTGACTGAAAAGACGCACTCAGATTCAACATACTGGTTTCCTCCAGAATCTGAGGATTGTAAAAAACTGGAAGAAAATTTTTCTTCTATATCTTCTTTATACATGTGGGATGTATCAGATTCAATGAACTGAATTTCTTCAGAATCTGGAGATTGTGAAGAACTGGAAGAAAATTCTTCTTGTATATCTTCATTAAACATGTGGGATGGATCATATCCCAACCCATGACGAGTTTTCTGATAAAATGGATCACCACATAATGGTAACTGTCTACCTTTGTCTTGATTGAGACCCAGCATAGTTTTCAAATCATATCCCATATTCTGGATAATCTTAAGAGATTGTTGACTATATTTGTCAATTCTGATTTTTTTTTCTTTATCTTTCTCTATAAGATCATCTGTCTGAGTAACAGGGATATTTCTAGCCAAGCCAAACATAATTTGGCGCTTGTTTTTCTTATTAGACAGGATCACAAAATAAGATTCTTTGTGGCGTCTATAAGTTACACAAGCTTGTGATAATGAGGCTACAGGTAGAAGATAAGAAGAAGATGTTAGAAACCTTTGAGCATAAGGTCCAACATCGACATGAGGAGGAAAAGAATTTTCCTTATGATTAATATATAAGGTTTTCTCTGTATTTACGTCATTTTTATGTTGATGACTTTGATTATCAGCAGATAAAATCATTCTTTCAATAAATTTGACAGTCATATACTCCAAAAGGAAATCTTCATTAATATGAGAAAGTACAGAATGATCAATATTTACATCATTTACAAACTGACTACTACGCTTTGGATTGATCATTAATGGACCGTCATCCGTCTTCAGCGTAGACTTGCCAAGGTTGATAACCAATGGTTCTGGATCATTTGTACGAGAAGTACGTCCCTTGACCTTGATCATGAGAGGTTGAACTTGGCTCTTGACTGAAATTCTCATAGATTCCTCAGACGAAGCTCGAGTTCTTCCTTTAACCTTAATCATCAAAGGTTTGTCATTGACAGGTTGGGGTTGGATTCGACCTTTGACTTTAATCTTCAAAGGTTGATCTTCTGGAAGATCTTCTAAGACAGATTGAACTTCTGCAGGCGATCGATCTTCAGCCATATCAGATATTTCTTTCACATGCTCCTGCTTGTAGAGTATTGAATCAGAGAAATAGGCTTCAACACCCTTGAAAGGATTGACATCTGCAAATTCGGTTTTCACAATCCCTTGAGAATCTACATACTTGAAGCATTGGTGGAGAGTTGAAGGCACAATGTTATGCTCATGTATGCACGGTCTTCCAAGAAGGATGTTGTAGGATACATCTGAGTTGATAACATAAAATGTTGCCATAGTTCGAAGATCACCTATTTGAATATTCAGACGAATCTTCCCCAATGGTTTACTCTTTCCAGAGTTGAAACCAACTATTGTTGTACTAGTGTAAGTCAAATCACTAGTAGGAATCCTCAAGGGTCGTAGCATACTCTGAAGAATAATGCTAATAGAAGACCCAGGATCAATGTAAATCTTGTCAATTTCAGTAGAGTCAATATACCCTGTGTAACACAGAGGCCTGTCGTGTCTATTATGCTTCAACAGCATATCTTCTTGAGTGAAGGTAATGTTAGGAATTGATTCCATCACACTATGACATTGGGGATACGAGACAGGTATATTATCAGGACTCTTGAGTTGAGCTAAGCATGAATCTGCTTGTAGCAAAGCTTCGCTCAAAGTTTCTCGACTTTCTTTAGAAAGACGAAGCAACTCAAAGATAGAGAGTCTAGCCAGAGTATTAGCTAATTGGGCTAAAATATCGAACTTGTAGGGCTTCATCACCACCCCTTGATTTGAAGCAGACTTCAACGGGACGTCAAAGCGTACTGCTCTCTGTTTTCCTTTCTCAACCACAGATGGTTTAGAAGGTCTTGCCTCAGTAGGAACAGGAGATGGTTGAGCTGGTAGTGTTTCAGCAACGTCCTCCGCTTCTTTGGAAGTTCCCTCATAATCTTTGTGGTATTCTTTACCAGATCTCGTACCAGCAAAGATTTCTTCTTCAGACTCAGGAGAATGAAGTACCATATTACAGGTTTTAGTCTTATTTTCCTTAGTCTTCTTCTTGCGAGAATTTTTATGGGGGGGCTCAAATCCCAATCCAACAATAGATTTTGGACCTTGAATTTGTAAAGGAAGTCGCATTCCTTTATCATAGTTCAAGGCTTCCGCCTTTTGAAAGTCATAGCCCATCTTTTTCATGAGATGGACTGATTGTTGACTGTACATGTGAGTGGGTAGCGAACTTTCAATAGATGGTTCAATAGAGGAAGGAGGAATAGATACCTCTGTAGCTACATGAGTAGGGGTATTCGGGACAGAAGGAAAAATCCCTACAGGTGCTTTCTCATAAGCAGCAAAGACTTGTTGTGCCCTGTATAAGGGGACACTATTCATTGCTAACCATTGTCGATGAGTGAGTTTAAGTTTGGTAGGAGGAGCCAAACTTGGAGGGCATATATTCAAACCCCTCAGCCTATCCTCCAAAGGAATGCCATCCCAAAGATGATCCAAATCATCATGATCTGGAGTAATAACATGAGAAATCATATTACAAGTTTTGACTTTTTGACCTTTCTTGGATTTTGAAGTTTTACGTTCATTTTCCATTTCAGGTACTAAATCAGGGTGAACCTACATGATTTTACCATTTTTTAATGTTAGAGGCAGTAATCCTTCACTTTGCTCTCTAGCAGGCGTGAGATTCTGTCACGACCCGTACTCGCTTTTCAGGCGCGAGCTTCTGCTACGCATCAAGCGGACACCAGCCCGACTCAAATACATAAACGCTGTCACGGCTAAGGCAATGGGCTTAATCGAGGCAAGGCAAAACTATATCTCAATCCATAATAAGTATAATAAGCAAGAATGAACACTATGGGTCGTGGTCTGCAGCCCACTAGCATACATGTCCGATTAGACTCCAAGAAATAACATGAGTCTATAAATTGAATCAATAACTAGGATATATCATGACAATGAAAAAAAACACGAACTGGATGAACTGGATAATAATCATGGTATCAATACCTGAATCTTGCAAGCAATATCGCAAACATCTGGACCCCACAAGTGTCATAATCATCCGCCATCCAGAGCTGCTAACTAACGCCACGCAATAACTAACCTGAAGAGATCATCAGGTCCTCAGGAGACATAGCAAGATACATAAAAATATGCCTATCTAACAGTTTTATCATATGCAAGAAAATAAACAAGAAAAACATGAACACGATAAATGATGACGAACACGAACACGAACACAAATACTAGAACAACTACGCATAAATAAACTGCCGATGCGAACAATGAACACGAGATCAATGGAAGAACCAAACCCTCATCCCGAGTGTGGACTCACAGGTTTAAACTAAACACTAACCCTCGTCCCGAGTGTGGACTCTCTGTTTAGTACTAACCCTCATCCCGTGTGTGGACTCTCTGGTTAGTTCACGGCAAGGCACCCTTGTCCCGAGTGTGGACTCTTTGGTGCAAGTATAACATCCTCGTCCCGAGTGTGGACTCTCTGATGTAAATACCCTCGTCCTGAGTGTAGACTCTCTGGTGCAAGTCAAGTCAACACCCTCGTCCCGAGTGTGGACTCTCTGGTACAAATAATCGACATCCTCGTCCCGAGTGTGGACTCACGGATGTAAACTGATCAAAAAAAACACCCTCCCGAGTGGACTCTCTGGTGCCACGAAAACAATATCAAGGATTTAGCAGTTCAATTACACATACTCGTTCTATGACACGACTCAAGCAAGGTACTGACGATAAACTCCAAGTGTGAACCACAAGACCAAACACGAACACGGCTATATACAATAAAAATAACTCAAAAGAATATAATACGAAAAGCATATGTCCATAAACAATCAAAACTGGAAAATAAAATACAATGCATGTAAATAAAATTGTAGAGGAAGGCAAGGTATACTTGCCTGGTGGTAGCGCGAAGAACCAATAAGATACCGTCAACTGGTACGCCATAAAGTCCAAAATCCACAAATGTCTCCGAAAGCTGAAACAGACACCGCCAATATTCTCAGAATAGTCAAATTAGCTAGGATTGCTTGTCCTTAAGTCCAATTCTGGACACAGGGGTAAAACGATAATTTTGGGCCAAAACGGTGTCCGCCGTTGGACCCGCTTTGCACCAAAAAATGTGCCAGGGTTAATGGTCTCTAAAGTCGTCAAACTATATGTCTACAAATTTATTTTGATGATACAAACTCAACAGTATGTCCAATTTTGGATTCCGGTGGGCCGTGCTCGAAATCGTCCGTTGAATTGGATCGTGGGGCTCGCGAAACGACGATCCAATCAACTGTCTCAAAATTGGACCAAACTTGGCATACAGGACCAAAAAAATGATACGGTCCTGTTGGCGCAAGTTTTGTTTCGATTTGACGAGCGTGCACAAAGTAATTGAAGTTTGTGCAAAGTGGTCGATACGGTGAATTTCGACGGATACGCATCAAATTCGTCGCGCACACGCGACCAAGTTGAATTCCGTCAAAGCCCACACGTCCACGAAACCATTACGCATCTTTCAATACTTTCGGTTCGCGACCACGTCGCCCGGATTAGCGGGACGCACGTCGTACCGGAGGGTTTTTCTAAGAGTTTATTATTTTTGAAAATGGTTTTTGATGATTTTCGAAACCAAATAACTGAGTCGATATTTGTTTAAAATAGAAAATAAAAGAAGGGTTTCAATCCTGGCCATGAGATCTAAAGCTTTGTTCAAATACAATTTCTAATCTGGTGTTAGATTGATCTGAATCGATCTCCTAATATAGGTACATGGACTGTCATAAGTCCTGTTTCGGGACAGGGTTTTGTCAATGTTGGCGTCAATCTCTTGATCGATCCATGCTAAAAAAAATAAAAACTAATTAAAGAGAAGTGTGGACCTATAGGTTGTCGACGTGTAGGATCTGTAATTCAAAAAATAATCAAACGAGGGGTGAGAAAACTTATGTCGAAGTTGGATCGGCCATGGCTGTCACTGCCGATGGTGTTGTTGATTTCGCGCGGTTCTTGGCCTCGTGGCCGGCCGACGGTCGTCCTCCGACGGCGCACGGCCGTCTGGGTGGCCGTCCAGGTAAGGGAGAAGGGTGGCGCGGCTTCGTTAGGGTTTTGATGTTTATTCGAGGGATTCCCTCTCGTTCGTTCTATTTATACGCTGTTAACAGTCGGGGCGCTGTGTGTGTTTCAAAGGGGGGCTCGATTCTGAGAATTGGAGGGGTGCCCGCTCAGGCTAGCTGTATGGACCGGACTGCTCTTTTTTTTTTCTATTTCCTTTTTCTTTTTCTTATTAACAATTAATATCCATAGGTATGTATATATATATAGAGGCCAAGGTACTTATATACCTATACATGTATATTTACACACATATACATATACATATAATTTATATTTATATATAAATACACATGTACACATATACAATATATATATTTATATATACATTCACATACCCACATAAATTATCTATACATAACATATATATATATATATATATATATATATATATATATATATATATATATATATATATATATATTTTATATATATATATATATATATATATATAATATATATATATATATATTAATAAATTATAAATATTGTTACAAATTATTATATATATATATATATAGAGAGAGAGAGAGGATGAGGGAGGTGAGGTGCCACCCTATGGAGGGTGTCTACTTGTCACCCCCCACATGCTATCATCATGCACCCATGTGCTTGATGATAGCATGGGGGTGTGACAAGTAGACACCCTCTCGTGAGGTGGCACCCTACCTCCCTTATTCTCTCTCTCTCTCTCTCTCTCTCTCTCTCTCTCTCTCTATATATATATATATATATATATATATATATATATATATATATATATATATGTATATAAAAAAAATATATATATATGTATATATATTAATAAATTATAAATATAGTTACAAATTATTATATATATATCCTAGTGTTTGTACATATTTATATATATACCTATACCAAAAATTCTATATAGGCAATACAATATTTTAAATATAATCAATAATAATAAAATAATATTATATAATAATAATCTCAATAGTATTGATAATAAAAATAATAAGAATAATAATAATAACAATAACGAATTACAATATCCCATAATCGGCATTGCATCTACTTAAAAAAATATGTCTACATGGAATCTTTGTGTACACTGGATGCCTACATGGGCTTTGGCTCAGTTCAGATCTAGTCCGGGCTAAAATGGTATAACCGGTTTCTGCAAAGTTAATAAATCTAATAATAATTAAATAAACTATTTCTAATGGTCATGCTATAACTTGGCCTGGTTTTTCTAGTTATGACACACCGATGGCTTGGCACTCCTCTACCATGACTAAACACTAGTCAAAGCATGCTCATCATTGTTGTCTTAGGAATTGGGACAATCCCATCTGGAACTTGCTATGGAGGAAAACCTCCAAATTGAAGAGAAATCATATTAGTTGTGACTGTATGCTCATCATTGGTTAAAGCGATGGCATTAGCATTTATCAACTCTTGGATTTTCTTCTTTAAGACATAGCAAGCCTTGGTAGGATGATTTATGTATCTATGATAGATACAATACTTGAGATTGTCAGTTAGATTCACCTCATTAGGTCTTTTTGGCTCTGGAATATGGAGTTTGCCACTCTTCACAAGTATTAGAATATCCCTGGGATATCACTGTCATCAAAAGAGTACTCTTCTTTTGGTTTGGAAGATTCCGGATTATTTGGCATCATTTTGGATTTTGAAAGATTAACCACTAGGGTTTCTTTCCCTTTTCCATTGCGATTTCCAAAATTATTACCTGAAGAGGCTTTCTTTTCTTTGTCTTCTGAGGCAAAGATCATCCCATGTTCACGAGCTAATCTATCATTGGTCTCGGCTGAAACTACTGCTATAATGAATGAGGCCCAATCTGTAAATTGTGAGCCTGTAAAGACAGCAATGGTTGGTCACAGATTTATTTTGCATGTATTAATCAATGCTGAATCTGGCATACCAGGAGGCATTTTTAAAGTTGTTTGTCGGAAAGGTTCAATAAACGTACGAGTATCCTCTTTCTCTTTCTGTTTAATCTCTATTAAGGAGGACATATTCATGTCCATGCCTCCTTCATAGAAACGGAAGAGAAACATTGCTTTAAATTCGTCGAAAGACGATATGCAATTATCGGGTAGACTGCGATACCAGTCATATGCTGAACCCGTTAAACACCCAATGAAAACTCGGGTGAGAAGAGCGTCATTCTTTTGTAGATGCACAGTCATAATATCAAAATAATTGATATATTGACTTGGAGACGCCTTTCCATCAAATAACACCATGGATTGTGGCTTGAATTTTGGAGGAAAAGGCACATCATTCCAATGGGGAGGATAAGGTTTCTTGATCCCTAACCTCTGAAGCTGATCTTTGTGCTTAAGAACCTCAAACTATGTTTTTAACTCACGGACTGCTTGAATAGCTTCACTAGTTTGAGGAAGCACATTTGATTGGATAGTAGCTGGATGTACCGTAACCCCCACCGAAGGTGGAACATCTTCTGGAATGAGAGGATCTGGAGCTGTAAAATTTTGATTGATAGCAGGCTCTTGACTAAGATTATTCAAAGGTGTATCAACCCCTTGACTATCTTGAGTTTGTGCTGCTACCTGCACCGGTGTTACCACTGCCGGCTGAACAGTTTGCTGAGTCATCATTATTTGATACATATTTTGTATCATGGCAAGCATATCCTTCAGTGATTGTTCCACCGCAGAGAGACGTTGTTCTGTATTAGAAGTCGACGTCTTCGGTTCATCTCCGATAGCATAGGATTCAACCTCCCTTGAACATACAGAGGGATTGGCGTAGAGGTATGAATCAACACTATCAGTTTCTGACTCCAAAGACTGGGTACCCCCAGCTTCTGAATCTGAAGATTGCAACGATCTTTGACTTCTTGACCGGGTATGCTGATATACTCCTTCAAAAGTGTCAAGGAGTCGGTTGAACTGTTGTTGGCTTGGAGTCCGGGACGAATTGTGTCTTGGACGTCGTCCTCTATTGATATGAGATGCCATATTGACTGATGCATAGGACAACTCATGTTCTTGATCATCAACTTGTTGTTGAGGCACATTGTAGCTTAATCGATCAAAAACTGACTGTTTAGAAGCCGAACAGCAACATTTGATTACAATCTGGTGACACTCACAATGATAATTTTCTTGGGGGAGTGTCACAGGAGATTTTTTTGTTTTACGCTTTTGTATAAGTAACTCGCGTAAATCAGAAGGAGTAGAAGAAGTCATCTTCTTTATTATATTTGGGACAGAGAAACGTTTAGTCCCTTGCGTATAAAGAAGATTACTGGTTGCATTAGCAGAACTAAACTGTATATTTTTACGCGCCTGGAGTTGCGTGCGTAAATCCTGAGATTTTTGTGCACAAAGAACTCCATCAGCATTACGCGTAATCTGAAGGTTTGGTACTTTGCGTAAAGCAGTGTAAGAAGGTTGTTGGTGAAAAACTGAAGTTTTACCAACAACAGAATTCTTGTTTTTATGCTGCATGCGTGTAGGTAAATTCACTTTAGATGTAAAGACATCATTGTGAATTTTATCTACCATGTCACCGACAGGAGATTTACCTTTACGCGTAGAGCACAAAACACGAACATCTGCCACGTCACAGACGGGAGATTTACCCTTACGTGTAGAGCGCAAGACTTGAGTGTCTACCACGTCACAGACGGGAGACTGATTTTTACGCACAGAGCGTAAGACTTGGGTGTCTACAACGTCACAAACGGGAGACTGATTTTTACGTGCTGGGCGCAACAATGAAGTAGAGACTGCCTTATCACAGATGGGAGCCTCCACAACATGAGTGGGAAGAATTCTCTTGCCTTCAGAGACAGCAGGGAGATCAGAGGATGCTTTGGACTTAGGAATCCAAACTTTTTGCACCTTCCGCGATTTTTGAACATTGGAGCAGCGAGTACTACCCCAATTCGGAGCATTTCTTCGTAAGCAGTCTGGTCGAATTGAACAACCAAAGTCTTCTTTATCGATCCGACCGATACATCATCATATTGAGTAATTACTTTCTCGTCAGATGAGAAAGTCGTACCCAGCAGAGTCGCCATTTTGTTTCACTTAACAAAATGCCTAAAATTGGCTTTTGAAAGAAAACGAGAAAAAGTACAAAAGTACAAATAGATTCAGGAGAGTATTGCTATGAAAGTCTGATCTAAGAGCGATCACTTTGTTCCTTGGACCGTACAATGATGATAAAGAGAACTGTTTGAGGAAGATGAACAACTGGAAGAACTAAGTCACCAGAAAGGTATCGACACAACGGCACTGATGGCACAGTCGAATGCTTTCCTGCTTTGTTTCACCCTGTTCTTGAGAAAAAATTGAAGAAATGCTTCTGGGAATATCACTCCGAAAGTATGAGTTTTCTCAGAATCTCCTCACTTGTATATCTCTCTTGATGATGTCCTCTTGTGTTAAAAATAAGTCTATTTATAGACTAGACCCTCTGTGCGTAAAAAACAACATAATTGGGTCTCTACGCAAGTAACTGTCACCCACGATTGAAAATCAACCTCTACGCGTGATGACACGTGTCCCATGTAGAGTTTTGGTCTCTACGCATGGTGACATGTGTCCCACAACTTCAACAAAATGGGGAGAGCACGTACACACGTTCCTCTATAAGTACGGCATGAAAGCCACATATGCCGACCACGTTCTCACATAGCCAGAAAAGATTGGGCATAAAAATAACCCAAAACAAATTTCCTACGTAAAGTAGCAGACTGGGCGTAAAATAACTCAAAATAGACTTCCCGCGTAAAGTGGCTGAAAAGTAGCCTTTAGCGTATAATTAGCTCGAATAAACTATACGCACACAAAAGCCTTGAGCATAAAAGCTCGAATAGCTTTCATGCGTAAAATTTCATATAATGAAGAAAGAACGGAGATTAGCACCTCATGTATTATCTAAAACCCAGGCTATTTGTTTCTCTGTTCACTGAAGTTTGAATTGATTGACTGAGACCTTATTGTCACAACTTACTCCCTCAACGAGGACATTTTCGGTGATGGAATCTCTCTCTCTTTCTGTGAAAAGTCTTTCCTTTCGAGGGTAAGGTGCTCATTTAAGAAATTATTTCCGATTTTAATTTAGAATAGTCCGTAACTTTAATGAAAGCTTAGTAAGACAAAGAAAAAAAGTAATACCTTTCTTTAAGAGAACCAGTAACTGCTAATATTAGTTAACCCGGAAGATGGCTAAGTTAACTGCATTTCTCTATGAGTTCCTTGACTATTGACTCTTGATCTTTTCCTGCCTGCTTTTCTTTCTTTTGTCATGCAAGTCAGCTGCTCACTCTCTCTTTCTTCGAATTCAATGTCTTAAGCAGCATGTAGCAAAGATCAATTTGAGATTAAATGTGGGACCTAAAAACAGAAGCTAGAGTTGAACGATCTACTTTTCTATCATGTGGTCCTATCCTATATAAGAAAATAAGGTCTCTTCCTTATAGAAAGTAGCCTGGTCTGTCTCTCAATCAGTCTGTCCAGTCAAGTCCTTGCTCCTTGCTCTTCTCATATCTGCTCTTATCTTTGAAAGAATAGGCTGTCTGTGAATCACTTATCTTATTCCGCTACTCAAATGACTTCATTTATCTCCGGAAAATAATAGCCAAGTAAGGCACAAACCAATTACCAAATCCACGAATAAGTTAAGTCAGAGTTCGGTTTCCATTTCTCTATGAAAAGTACGAATCAGGGATTGAAGAAGGGGAAAGGTTTCTTCGACCTAGAGCTAGAATAGGGGATTTAGCAGTCTCTTGAGCATAAAGTAGCCCATATGCACACTAAACGACAAGCGTTGGATTTGGTGTAAAGAAATCTTCTCGGCTTCTGTACAATTTGCTGTCAGAAAATCATTCTGTCAGAACAGTATCACGTGTATTAAATACGATGTGGACAGCCTGTCTCTCGCGTAAAAGCTGAGAATGGCTCTCGCGTAAAAAATCTCGCGTAAAATTTTGAATCTGACTCAAATAGTCTTTTAATGAGCTTTGCGTATAGTCTGACTTTGCGTAAAGTTCTTAAATTCTTTGACTTGGTCTATGAAGTTTATTTTATGCTTCTACACATATATATATATATATATATATTAAAAAAAAAATATATATATATATATATATATAAATATATATATATATATAAATATATATATATATATATATATATATAAAAAATAAATTCACAATCAACACATAAACTAGCTGGTGCAACCCAATAGAAGATGTCTGATACAAAGAGGTTACTAGTAAGAAGTAGTAACATCCATTGAATAACATCACAAATCTTAGACAACAGGGACTGCCTACAGGCAGAGTTGCAAACACACAAACATCAAACACATTTAAGAGACAACAACAGGGGGAGTCCAAGGAACACGTAGAACACGCAAGCAAAACTCATATAGCTCTCATCAGTACTCCTCACCCTCGTCTCCCTCCTCGCCCTCAGCAGATTCGGCCCCGACCTCCTCGTAGTCCTTCTCCAGCACCGCAAGATCCTCACGGGCCTCCGAGAACTCTCCTTCCTCCGTACCCTCCCCAACATACCAGTGCACGAACGCTCGCTTCGCGTACATGAGATCAAACTTGTGGTCGATGCGGGAGAACACCTCCGTGATGCTGGTCGAGTTGGAGATCCTTCACACGGCCCTCTGTACCTTAGCGAGGTCGCCCTCCGAGACCACGGTCGGCGGCTGGTAGTTGATGCCGCACTTGAACCCGCTCGGGCACCAGTCAACGAACTGGATGGTGCGCTTGGTCTTGATGGTGGCGACGACGGTGTTCACATCCTTGGGCACCACGTCGCCGCGGTACATCAGGCAGCAGGCCATGTACTTGCCGTGGCAGGGGTCGTACTTGGCCATTATGGAGGAGGGCTCGAAGGTGTTGTTGGTGATCTCGGCGACGAAGAGCTGCTCGTGGTAGGCCTTCTCCGCGGAGATGACAGGGGCATAGGAGGGCAACATGAAGTGGATTCTTGGGTACGAAACCAAGTTGGTCTGGAACTCGAAAACATCCATGTTCAAGGCTCCGTCGAACCTAAGCGAGGCAGTCAGTGATGAAATAACCTGTGACACGAGACGGTTGAGGTTAGTGTAGGTCAGACGCTCGATGTCGAGAGAACGCCTGTAGATATCATAGATTGCCTCGTTGTCGAGGAGGACGGCCACATCAGTGTGCTCCAGGAGGGAGTGGGTAGAGAGAACACTGTTGTAGGGCTCTAAGACGGAGGTGGACACCTGGGGTGAGGGGTAGACCGTGAAGCCAAGATTTGACTTCTTGCCGTAGTCGACGAAGAGGCACTCGAGGAGCAGCGATCCAAGCCCGGAGCCGGTGCCGCCGCCAACGGCGTTGAAGACGAGGAAGCCCTGGAGGCCAGTACAGTTGTCGGCGAGCTTTCTGATGCGGTCGAGGCAGAGGTCGACAATCTCCTTGCCGATGGTGTAGTAGCGGCGGGCGATGTTGTTGGCGGCGTCCTCCTTGCCGCTGATGAGCTGCTCGGGGTGGAAGAGCTGGCGGTACGTGCCGGTCCTCACCTCGTCGATAATGGTGGGCTCGAGATCGACAAAGACGGCACGGGGGACATACTTTCCTGCACCAGTCTCGCTGAAGAAGGTGTTGAAAGTGTCGTCGCCACCGTCGACAGTCTTGTCGCTCCGTATCTGGCCATCAGGCTGGATCCCGTGCTCGAGGCAGTAGAGCTCCCAGCAGGCGTTCCCGACCTGGATCCCGGCCAGGCCGATGTAGATCGAGATGCACTCCATCATTTTTTCAACGAACTAACGAGAAAACGAAGAAGAAGAAGAAGGAGATCTGAACTTCTGGAGGTGGGCGTGTATGAAGACGCCTTCCGATTGCTATATATATATATATATATATATATATATATATATATATATATATATATATATATATATATAAAACCTATATAAATATGTATATATATATATATATATATATATATATATATATATATATATATATATATATATATATACATATTTATATAGGTTTATATATATATATATATATTTTTATATATATGTATATATATATATAGAGAGAGAGAGAGAGAGAATAAGGGAGGTAGGGTGCCACCTCACGGGAGGGTGTCTACTTGTCACCCCCCATGCTATCATCAAGCACATGGGTGCATGATGATAGCATGTGGGGGGTGACAAGTAGACACCCTCCATAGGGTGGCACCTCACCTCCCTTATTCTCTCTCTCTCTCTCTCTCTCTCTCTCTCTCTTTCTATATATATATATATATATATATATATATATATATATATATATATATATATATATATATGTTATGCACCAATATGGGAAAACTACAAGTAATATTTATATACCACAAATATTCTAAAATCATGGCCCAAAAGGTTATAGCATACTTTTACAATCTATATAATTCTTTTTATTTATAGGAATTTATAAGTATACCAAACTTCATAAATAATAATATACTTATTTATGCATTTATTTTATAGGTACACCTATAAGTGCATATATAGCCTAAAATCCCCAAATTCCTCAAAGTTGTTTTTAGAAAATCATTTATCCTATTTTTAAAAAAATATCATTTAATAGTAATAATATATTTAATATATATAAAACCATTTATAAAATTGTCTACTAAATCATTGAAATAAAATGCCAATACAACATACATCTACCTGGACGTCCTTAGGTGCACTACTCGACTATATGGGCTTGGGTTTGACTCGGGTCAAGTTCGACTAGTTTAGCACAACCGGGTCTCCTAAAGTCATAATCTTAATAAATAACCAATTAAATCATTTATAGGGGTCAAGTTACAACTTTGACTGGATTTGCTAGTTGGGACACAGCCATGGCTAAGCCTTCCCTAGTATGGCTAATACACTAGCCAAAGTACACAACTACACTAATCGACCAAAAATCTAATTGACATGCGTCTCAAAACTTAACCATGACTAGGCCATATATATAGGGGGTTTAGGCTATTATAAATATAATCATTATATAGAAAATTGTATTTAATATATTGGCTGTATAACATCCTAAAATAAATTTAAAATAATTCTACTAAGTCATGGCAACCTAACATGGCTCTACCAAGTGGGGTTGCCAGATTAGGGCCCAATATATTTTCTAGTCAAATCGAACCCGAAACTCAACCAATGATCTCTTGTGTCATTTGTAAATAAATAGCACATGGAAACTCGCTTGAGTGGCACACCCTTGGCATGTGTGTTGTAGGCTTAAATGGGTCAAAACCATATATTGGGTCAACTAGTTTTGATCGATGTCGAGTTCTGACTCACGGTGGAAGTTAGGTCTAGAATTATATGGTAAATAGTCAAATGGCCCTAAATTGACTCAAAGTTGTGCGAAGTCAAAAGAATGTTAGGAACAAGTTTGGGTTAGGATATGATATATCAAATTGAAGGTGGACTGTGTCACGACCCGTTACCAAATTGTTGGGCCGGGCCGAGCCATGTCCAGCCTACGCTTAAGATAAAGCGCATAAGCTGTTCTAGAGATAACAAGAAAGACTAAATTGCTAACATTCTATAAGTGAAGAAGAATCATAAATGCTCCAAACACAAAAGTCATCTCATATATAGAAATAAGTCCAAAGTACAAGTCTGAAATATAAAACTGGATACATGTCCAGTTACAAAATATAGCCTAATACATGACTACACTATATCCCAAACAGCTAAGCAAACTAGACGATCTCCCCGCAGGAACATCCTCGTATGGCAAAATGGGTCCTCGGCAGTGACTCCATAATACGAATCACAGAGCAACTCCTCCTCAGTAAGTATACCTACAACGTTATCCGTCAGGACGGGAGCAATACTGTTTCTTCTAGCAAAAACTAATACAAGCATGAACAAGAATGTAATAAACTGGAATCATGGCATATCATGGTTTAATTGGTTCTTTTTAGGAATGACAACATATAGTTTAAAAGTTTAAAACTGTAGCATGTACGTGAATCAGTCAATAGGTGAATAGGATGTACAGCGGCACATATCAAGTTTTTTCTGGCATGCACATACGTGCACAAACGGCATCGTGTATATCCATACACAAATGCGAGATCAGACCTACGGCAAGGTTACATATAGAATGTCTCCGAGTGCGGTAAACATACGGAGAGGGGGTCATGATCACGTACACTACTAGCATTTCCCCTTAACCCGTTATTTTAAACATGTGAGAGATATGAAAACAGTAATAACATGTGGGAGATACGATACGATAAAAGCATGTGAAGATATGAGATACTGTCCTAAACATGGTAGAGACTGAAAGTAATACAACATGTAAAGTTCTAACTTGCTACCCCAAGGATCAGCATTTAACATGGTTGGTAAGTCGCAGTTTATTGTTCTAGCAGTATGTAAAGTTCGTAGAAAGTACTTGCCTCTAGCAAGCAAAGCAAAACAACTGCGATAAAAGGCTATGGATGTCCGGTAACTCGTCACTGTAGAAATAAATATAACTTAGTTTTTACACTAATCTAATCTAAGCGCTAGGA
>JANAVB010011798.1:1137314-1144814 GCA_029216955.1 Iris pallida
ATGGCGGGGGCTGCCCGTCGGCATGGCGGTCGTCGGTCGGGGGGGAGTTTAGGGTTTTCGTTTAGGTCCCTATATTTTAGGAATTAAAAAGGCTATGACAGTAACATAATGCAAATAATAATTTGCATTCCACCTTTAAAACATTAAAGAAATTGCAAACTGATATAAAAATAATTGAATAATTACAAAACAGTATTAAAACAATTCTAATAATTGCAAATTGATATTAAAACATTTAGAAAATTACCAAATTAATATTTTTGTATTTAAACTCATTTAAAATCATTAAAATTTTAGAAAAATTCCTAAAATTCCTAATAATTATTTAAGGCTATAAATGACATAAAATTTAATTAACACTATTAAAATAAATTTGAAAAACAGGGGCTTACAACTTGTCTACTTTAAAATTCATGAAGGATGTTTCAAAAGATTGACATTTTTTGTGCTCCAAAATAAAGCTAAAAAAAAGTAAATCTATAGTCATAATTAAAGTTAAATATAATTTAATAAACAAAATCATATAAAATAAAAAAAAATAATTTTAAAAAATTTGGGTACTTACACTGACCACGATTCTCTTGATGATAATAATGATGATGATGACGTGGAGTGTTTTGGTTCGGCCTCTTGGCCCGACAATCACGTGATTAGTGGCCCTTGCGCCCATAAATGAAGCATCCCCTATGAAAAGTATAGCAATCATGTGCCTGGTGTTCGTCCCGGTTGCATTTGGTACAATAAAGACTAGAGTTCAATCCTTGATAGACACCAATGTTGGGATGCTTTGACGCGTTGTTGCCTCCTACAACACTAGGGCACTTGTGATCGAAATTATCACAATACCGGCAGTGGATGGAGGATACTGGGCTCTAGGTGGATGGCATGATTGAGTAACTTACGTATTGTCTGGTACTACATAATAGGAACGTGAGAAGAGAGAGAAGGCCGCAGACCCACATCAAATCGTTGAGCTCGAGTCACCACATAATACAGATATGTACTAGCGAATTTGGCCAACATATTGACGTTTAAGTGACTCGGTCGTACCAAACTAGTCCAGACTTGACCCGAACCAAACCCGGGCCCATGTAATGATTGTAGAGCGACCAAAGACGTTCACGACCATAGATGTGTTGTATGCATGTGCGTACTTCGTGATTTGTGTAGTGGGGCTAGTAAATGTTTTTATATATATATATATATTTTATTTTTTTTTTGGAAAACAAAAACTTTATTGAATGAAGGCACAAACAGCCGAAGCCTATACAAGTAAGCGCGCCTAGCGCGAAGACCGACCCAAAACAAAGAGGAAAACACGAAGTATTGCCCACAAAACGGTTTAGGACCGAGCATCAGAAGGTTAGGCAGAAAGAGCGAGATCAAGACGAGAACTCGCCCCTGTCCCAGTCAGCCGACCAGATCGTTCCAAAACTGATTCGAGGTGTGAGTGCAACACCTCTTTCTTTTACAGATTTGCCTAATCACTTCACTGAGCAATCGAGGCGGCAGGAATTGGCGGTCCTCGAATCTGTGTTTGTTTCTGTTCTTCCATAAAACCCAAAATGCGGCGGCAGCGACGATCTGGTGCCCGTGGGACGAGTTCCAGCTGGCCAACAGATCGTTGATGCCCCCGGTTGAGGGGACCCTATTGCACCTGTGGTGGAGGTGAGTCCAAATGTGAGAGGCCGACTCCCCAGAAAGCAGCACGTGCTCGACGGATTCAGGATGGTGATCAGCACAGCAGTGGCATCTGGAGGCCAGACTATATCCGAAGGATTGTACAGCATCATCCGTGGGGAGTTTTTGACGTACGGCCCGCCAGAGGAGAATGGACCATTTTGCCGGAATATACGTGTGCCAAAACTTGGCAGAAGGGGAAGTCGTGACATGTATGTCTCTGAAGATGCCCCTGGCCGACGTAAGGGTGAAGACGCCACTCTGGTTGGAGGACCATCTGAGCATATCCCGAGCTTCATTGATCGACAGATTAGAAGCTCCCAAACTCGCCGCGACCGCCGGGCCTAGCCAGTCGCGAACCCTATTCCAGTTCCACCCCGGCGCGTCAGCATCCCATAAATCTCGAATCTCGCACAACGACGGAGTAAACGCATTGGGCCTGAGGATTTCGTCCCCCAACCAGCGTTCCTTGCAGGCCTACGAGCGACCATCCCCAAGGTTAAGATGCAAGAGTGGTTCCGCAAGGATGCGGCTACGAAGGATGCGCCGCCACGACGCGGAGGATCTGCAATTGGCAGACGCCTCAGTTAAGTGACAGAATCTGGAGTATCTGGCTCTCATGAATCTGGTCCAGATCGAGGTTTCAGATCGAATTTTCCACCATAATTTTGCCGAGAGAGCGTCAACCACGTGGGCCAGCCTGCAGAATCCCAGACCTCCCTCTTCAGTAGACTTGGCCATGGTAGCCCAACTGGCCCAGTGATGTTTGTTCTTACCCTCGATATGTCCCCAAAAGAAATTGGCGAGGATGGATTCAATAGAATGAAGCACTTTGATGGGAGGCGAGCACATCAACTGTCGGCTTTGTGATGAGTGTAGATCACGCTCTTGCTGTTATTAATTTTCTGCCCAGAGCAACGAGTATATTTAGCCAGAGTTCTAGTAACCACCTCAATGGCTCCAATAGTACCAGCGGAGAAAATGAGGATGTCGTCCGCGTACGCCAAATGAGTTATGAGAGGGCAACCGGTCGTTGTGTGAAAGTGTTGGAACCCAGGAGATCGCGGCATGATTTTGAGGTTTCTGCTCAGGGCTTCAGCAGTGATGATGAAAATGGTGGAGGAGAGAGGGTCACCCTGCCTGACTCCCCGAGTAGCTTTGAAGAAACTCTGAGGCTGGCCGTTTATGACAGTGGAAAACCAAGAGTTGTTGATGGATCTAAAGAAGATGTCAATCACCGGTTCCCAAAAACCAAAGGCTCTGAACACCCAGATCATGAACTGCCAATCAAGGCGGTCGTAAGCTTTTTCCATGTCCAGTTTGATGGCAACGTTCCCTCCCCTGGACGGGAATTTCATGCACGTGATCATCTCTTGGGCCAGAAGGATATTATCGGTGATATTGCGACCTTTGACGAAGCCACTTTGCTCTTCGGATATGATTCTGGGAAGGATGCCCGACATTCTGGAAGCGATGATTTTAGAGATAATTTTGTTGGTGAAAGAGCAGAGACTGATAGGTCTGAAGTCTTTAAAGGTGTCCGGATTATCTTTCTTGGGAATGAGGATGATGTGACCGGAGGATATAGATTTCGGATAAGTGGCACCTTGAAAGAATACGGTTGTGGCCTCCCCAAGATCGGATCGAATGATGTCCTAGCAAGAGCGGAAGAAAACCCCGTTGAATCCGTCCGGACCCGGTGCACTGTTGGCATTAATGGACCACACTGCAGTTTTAATCTCGTCAACCGAGGGGGGAGCACGGATGCTTTCGTTATCCATGTCAGAAATCAGGGAGGGGATCTCGGCCAGAAATTCGTCATCTTTAATCACGGCCTCTTTAGCGAACATGTTGGAGAAATAGTTTATGGCGGCCGTCCGAATATTCTCCTGATCGTCGAGAAGATGGCCATTATCATCGCGGATGCGATGAATCTTAAGAGAGCTTCTGCGTCCTTTGACGTATTTATGGAAGAAGCCGAAATTCTTGTCCCCTTCCAAGTCCCAGGTTAATCTGGCCTTTTGTCTCCAAAATTCAGATTCAACCCTGATTCTAGATTTAAGGATGGCCTTGGCGAGGTTGAGAGAGGCACGATTATCCTGGGAATTAAAGAGGGCATACTCGATCTCCGCACGGGTGACATCGTCTTCAGCATCCTTGATGGCTTGAAAAATCTCCGAACGCAATAGTGCTCTAGGCCGTCAGGGCTTTCCTGGTAGCTTTAAGTTTGATAGCAAATCTGACCAGAGGGTCCGGGTGAGTGACCGAAGCCCACGCCTCATCCACGATGCGCATGAACTGGGGGTGGTGACGCCAGAAGTCGAGGAAGCGAAAGGATTTTTTGATGCGGTTATGAGAAATGTTGATTTCGAGCAGGAGGGGGGAGTGGTCAGATTCAGTGGAGTTCAGGTGCGTCAGATTGTTGATCAATCCCAAATCCGCCCAACAGTCATTCACCATGGCCCGATCAAGGCGGGAGTACTGTCTACGCGAGCCGTCTTGCATGTTGCACCAAGTGAACTGGTTGCCGTGGAAGGGGATGGCGGATAGATTAGCGGTTAAAGCAAAATTGTTGAAGTCCTCCATGGCCGAATGAGGGGGGTCACGACCACCAGATTTTTCCTCTCTGCAAGAGACCGTGTTAAAATCTCCGATGCAAAGCCAAGGTATATCGACGTGAGGAATAGAGGTGCCCGACAGAAGCTCCCGGAGGACTCTGCGCTCCGGGATGTTGCAGCTACCATGGATGGCCGAAAGGATGATGCGGGACTTGAAGGCGGGATGCTCAACCCAGCAGGAGAGGGCTTGGGGGGAATCGTTGATAATGCCATATTTGAAGTCAGCTGTGAAGAAGATCCAAATGTCGTGACAACCGGGAATCGCGGAAGGGAATCCCAGTTTGAGTTGGATTTCTTTCATTCTTTTGTGAGGTATTTTGGGTTCGATAATGACTAGTAAATCAATCCTGTGCGATTTGGTAAGGCTGATAATCCGATTCATAGTCTGTTTATTCCCGATGCCTCGAACATTCCAAGAAAGAATGTTAGGCATTAACGGAGGAGGGAGGGGGGCTTTGCAGCTTTGCGGCGGATCTCGTGATCATCGCCGTACGCTGCCTTTGTTTCTTGGATTTCTTCTTTTTCTTGAGAGAGTTGTTTTCTGGGCGGGTGCTGACCGGAGCTAGAGTCCGATCTGAACTCGAGTAAGCGACTGCAGCTGCTGAGTGGGAGATGTCGAAGTCTTCGCACTCAGACAGAGCGCAAAGTGGATTGTCGCGATCAAGGAAACCCGCTCTCTGAGCCTGCCAGAATCTTCCGATGAGCAGGGAGGACGGGCGCGGAGGGTCGGTGTCCGATCGAAAAGGGAGAGATGATACTTCCCCTATGGAAGGAGAGTTGAAATCAGCCGACGACAGGGGCACCGGGAATCTCTAAGTCAACGGAGGATGAATGGGGATGGGCAGCGAGGTAGAGAGAGGAGAGGGGGGGGGTTGTGGTGGGGAAGTAAGACGAGGTCGGAATGTGGCGGGTGGGGATGGGGGTTATGGAGGCCACCGGAGGAAGGCGTCTCTGGCGAGCAATCATCCGGAGCAAAGTCAAGCGCTTCGAAGGAATTATGGAGGGTGATGGCGAGAGAGGGGGATAAGGGGTTAGGGAGGCTCTCAGCGCTCGGCAGCTCAGGCTCTGCAACTGACTCCGAGTTTATCTCTACACTGGGATTGTGGAGAGTAATTTCGAGAGAATGCTGGGGGGCGGGGACAGAAGCGGGAAGGAAGAGGGAATTTGAAACTGGAGGAGGGGGGGTGGGGGTCCTCGATGTGGAGCGGGGTGGGGATGCTGCTCCCTTCTCGCGCGCTGACCTGGGGACATGTTTTTTGAGTTCTGGGTGGGTGCGAAAGCATTGTTGTAGGGAGTGGCCGCGCATTTGGCAGTGTTGACAGAAAATAACGCTGTTGTCATAAACCAGCGTTTGACTGAAAGATTGATCACCGAGTTCTATCTCTATTACCTTGGGTGGCTCGTTTGTGAGGTCCAGCTCTACGCAAATCTTCGCGTAGTTACATTTAGAGAGGTTTTTCGTTTCCTCGGCGATGGCCACCAGGACTCCGAAAGAGCTAGCGATCCTCTTTAGGGCTGCTGCAGGAAAACATATAAGGGGGAGATTGGGGAGGGTGATCCAGGAGGAGATGATAGTTGAGTCGATCTTGGGGTTAAAGTTCGGTGACCATTTGACAATTTTGGCAAACTGATTATCAATTCTGGTTGAACCTTTCATCCACACTTTGTTGTAGTCCTGGTCGGAGGAAAGGTGGATAAACAGGTGTTTGGGGTCTAGAGGAGCAATCCGGTATGTCGCCGAGATGCCCCATCTCGAGATGGCCTCTCGAACGATAGAGAATTTCGGGCATCCGGATCCAAACTTGAGGACCAGAGTTCTGCTGAAGGGGGAAGATAGGGCTCGGATTTCCTCGCAGGAGAAGGGGACCCGGATAGGGAATCCGTCCGACGGAGGCGTCAGATTTACGTCAGACAGGACCACTTCCGTGGCCGGAAAAGAGCCAGGCCTAATCCGATCAGGTCTCAGTGCGTCCGCAAAGGAGATGGGGCCGAAGAGGGAACCGGCTGCTGAATGGTCCAGGCCAGCCGGCGCACCGCGACTCGAGGAGGGGGTCGCACCGGCAAAGGCCCGGAGGGAGGGGGGTCTGCCGAGGAGCTCGGGAGAATCCCGCCGAAGGACGGGGGAGAGGCACGAACGTCTGCAGCAACTGTCGGGGGGAGGGAGAGTTGCGCCACGGGAGAACCCGAGCTGGCATAGGCCTGAGGGGGGGAAGTTTCTTTGTCAGCGACAGCCTGGGGGACCGGGGCAAAACCCAGCAGGGGGTTGACCTAGAGGGAATCGCTATTCGCACCATAGGAGGAGGTAGCCCTGCTGTCAGACGGGGCCGGGGGCACGGTCAGGGCGGACTTGTCCAACCGGGAGTGAACGGAGTTGGGCCACGAAGGAACGACCGGGGGCGTATCCACTGCGCCAGGGCCGGGACTGTGGAGGGGGAGGGAGGTCTACCACGACCGGAGAGCGCGACTGAGTGGGGATCCGCGGCGCCAGGGTCCTGAAAGCGTGAAGGGGGCGGCTCTGGAAGTTGAGAGCTCGGGTCCCAGCTGAGCTGATCGAACCACGCAATAGGGGGGGAGGGGGGACCAGACTGCGCAGAGACTCCTGCGCTGCCCCAACAACAGGAGATGGGGGGAGGGGGGTCAGGTGACCCAATTGCGCACAAGGGATAGGTCGGGAGGACACGTGGGGGGGTCCACGTGCTGCAAAAGAGGGGCAACAGCCCTCCCTGCGCAAAGCCGCGCTTGAGGCCGCGCAAAGTGTTCCACCACGTGGGTCTCCAAAGGGGAGAGGACCACAGCAGATGGGGTGGCCACCCCTGCACAAACGGAGGCCCCAACTCCAACGGGATGGAGAGACGGTCCTACCGAGGAACCAGCAAGAGCGTCAACGATCGAAGCACGGGGGGCGCGCTCCCCGAGGTTGCAGGCCCTCGAATTGAAACGAGACGTGAAGGGGGACAGCGGCCCAGGACACGCCACCGATGGAGGGTGACCCGAGGACGAGCTCGCCGAAACGGCTACGACCGAACGGAGGACGCCTGGCTTGGGGAGAGTGGGCCACCGCAGGGGTGGTGCGGCTCCACCCGTGGCCACAGACGAAGGCGGAGATGCACGTCCCGCGCCAGGGACGGAGGAGGGCGGCCAGCTCAGCGGCGGCACCACCGCGAGATGAGTGTGCCGGAGCAGCTCATTGGACCGGTCGACC